>JAGFPH010025644.1:0-10776 GCA_018207615.1 Philaenus spumarius
TTTTTCGGGCTGACAATGATATGTTATTAAATGCAGATAAAGGGCCTATTCCTAACTCGTCATTGTTTTCTTTACTTAGGACTGAATAGGAACCTTTAGCAATAGATAGTACTGTATTTATTATTGGTAATATTTCTTAACCTAAATTTAATTTTTACTTTCAGTTATTTGTATTTTTTAAACCATAGACCTATATCATTTATATTTTGTTGATCTGTATTTGTTAATATTGGGTTTTAAAGTTTATGTTATTTTATTTTATTAAGTACTTAATTTCTTTTGTTTGTTATTTATTTCATTAGGCCTATTAGTTTTTTATTTTATTTTATTATTATAATTTTAATTTCTGTTTGACTATTTATAGTTTTAGTAGACCAGTTTTTTTTGTTTTTGTTTTTTTGTATTTAATAGTTTTATAATTTATTGTTAATAATAGAACATGTAGGAGATTTAATGTGGCTCCTCCCATTCCCCCTCCCCCACTAGGTCGGTCTTGGACTAACCGGTATGGGGAGGAGTGCGGGGAGGGCGTGTACAGTATATATAGGGCTGTAATATTTTATGTATACTTTAGTAGTGTTAAAACCCTCTGAGGATGATGACCATGTCATCGAAATGTACATAAGGGTAAGGTATTAAACTTAACTTACAATTTAGTTGTTTAGTTATAGTTTTTGCTCCTTGTTTTGTGGTTCGGGTTTTTATTTAAATCAGTGTGACTAAATATGATACTTTACACAAAGTAAACATTATGAACTTTGTTAGTAATACAAACTAAGCTATTAGTAAATACAAATATAGTAATATAAATAAACTAAAGAAATAAATAACAAACTTTTTTTTTGATATTATTTTATAATGAATATTATATTTGTACTATCGGTTATTTTTGGTAGTAATTCTTTCATAATAAATCAAGATTTATTTAATATTTGCAGCAATATAAATTTAAAGTCATTGCCTGGAAAACATGAAATACATGGAAAGACGCTGACTCTATCAAGAGTGGTTATTAATATTTTCAAAAACTGTTTCTATGTTTTGATTATTATGTTCTAAAACAACGTAAAATGATTGTTTGACAAAAATAATTAAGTTATTATACATGCACAATTGTTTTCAACTTCACAAATAAAGACACAAAGATACAATACAAAAATCTAATGATTAAAATGTTTACTTATACTGCAACAAAATAATTATAACCTAGGTTTAAAATCACACACAACTCTTCCGAAATCTGTTTACTGGTAGATTAAAATAAATTTTGTAATTGGTACCTACGTCCTCGTGTTTTGCAATGCTGCTGAATTACACCAAAGTTGAAAGTACGTACCTTTACACGCATACAAATAATTATTTAGTAAATATTACCAGTAATATAAAACAATTAATTTAATAATTTTGTTATGTGTTTATTATATTTTGTTAATGTTATTTTATAGTGTGAAACTATGTTATACTTTACACTGGTTATGAAGTTATTTCCAACTTTTGATAAAATGATACTGGAAACTTCCACAGTTACCATAGTTTTTCTTAATTTCATTAATTTCCGTTGTTTATTGCTTTTTTTGAGTTTTCCTATTTTCCCCTGAAAGATGTGAAGTATTAGATTTATATTTTTGGTATTTACCTAAAGCAAACCTAACCTCAATCCGTATAATAGTTAATAAGATATCGGCATTAAAAGATTTGCTATAGTAACGTGATAGCTTCCCTGCTGTATCGGTACTATGTAACCATAGTTGACCAAGTATTACATCTAAGCAGAATTAATCCTGTTGTACTTTAGGTAGATAAATTTAGTTTTCCTTTATTGCAGTTGTTATTTCTAAAACATTTCAAACTGGGACATGAACGTCAGCCATATACTTATGTGTCTGACATAGAAGCAAAACCTACGACCGGGTGAAAAATGACTGTTTAGAGAAGCGAGTGTGAAGAACATAAGAGTAGCATTTTTAATGAAATACTTTTTGGCTTTAAGCAACTTATTTTATCAAGCATAAAGTAGAAAATGTATTCGTTTGGGTGCTTTTTAAATTAAAAGTAGACCCAAGCAGAACCTAACTGATAGACAAACATGTAGACTACGCTAAACTAATGTGGTAGCGAATAACTTAGAAAAATGTATTACAATTATTGTTTGATGTGAGCAGCAACTCATAAATGTAAAAATGTAATGTTCCTGCTACTCCAAGTTTATAATACCAGTTAATTAGTAGCTTTACTAATTAGTAATTAATATTGTAAAGCCTGTTCAGGAAAGCCAAGCACGTACATTTTATTAGAGACGTGACTGGATATTGAGATTAGGCCTAATGCTCGCTCAACATTTCCAATCATAATCTTACAAACTGAATACACTCAGCTGTAACTTCCAGAAATGTATCTTCAATGAAAATATTCTTGCTAAAGCAATACTTTATTTTACTTTTAAATTAAGTATATATTTACAAATAAAATTTGTTTTATATCATACAATTACGTACACATAAAAAAGCTCAGAGTATTAAAAACCGAGTGTTAGCTGTTCAAACACACTTTACTCAGGTTCACGTGAGACTGCGATTGAATTGATCATTACATAGCATAATGTCTCCGGTTTGGTGCAATTTTGTAAGGTTAGTTCTTTTTCATTTTGATTCAGATTGCACCACTTTATAGAGCATTTCTTAGAGGTTTATTACGAATAAATTATCCTTGCAAAAATAAGTAATCGAGAAGTAAGTAATGACTAATAATTTATTCATGTCAGACGAAAAATAAAATATGAAGGCGTATTTTATAAGTTTTGGTGACAACAATCTGTAAGTGTTTAATTTACTGGTTTTGCCCGATATACAGTAATGGCCCAGGTGGAAAGTAAGAAATACAGAATAATATATTGCATTTAATTATTATATAGTGATGCACCAAGCTAAATGATGTAGTCAATTTTAATGGCTTAACTTAAATGTACACAACTTCTGTTTTATACTTACATATGTAAAACACATGAATTTTGTAAGACTGAAATATATATTCCGAAAACAACATTTTAAGAATTAAATATTAATAAAGCATTGCTAATTTCCACTGCTTGGTTACTTCACTTTACATCTTAATTAAAGCAATTATTTATGTGAAGACTTCCAATCAAGAACTGAAGCAGATAAGAGATTCAGTGAATGACTTCGCCGTTTTCTATTTACTGACGTAATTATTCGTTCTGGATCTTATGTGTATATTTAATAGACTGTTCTGTTTGCCAAAGTTTTTATGTCAAAATGAATTCACAAACCTTTTTGTAAAGTAGGACAAGCAAATTTCAGTTTAATACTTTTTGTAATATGGTGTGTACTTGTAATTAATAAATAACGAATTTAATTATGCAATGAAAAATGTTTGTTAGAACATAACGCTAGGGTAGATTGCCAGTTAAAATCGAGATGAATGAATAAGCATACATGTTAAGATTTGGTCAATATAATTATAATAAAATAATGACTTTGTAGACGTTATGCACTATAGTCAAGGGTTGTTAAGGTTAAGAATATAAATTAATGCTTATATAGAAAACTTCAGCTTTTCTTCAGAAAAACTTAACACATCAAAGCATGCAGCAACTCTCCGCCAAATTTGCATTTACTTTATTCCGCTGTTTCCATGTGTCACCTGTAAAATTATATTGGAATGCATAAAAGAAATACTTTACTTTGTAACATTTTATAATGAAGTTGTGGATGTATAATACAAAATGGAATGTTTTTATGGAAATAGAGCACTGTATGAAGACTCATTTTTTCGTAAATTCTTAAAATGATGTATTGCTTTGTTTTCTTTGTCGGATAGTTTGCGTGGTAAAAGTTAAAAGTAAAACCTTAAAACATAAAAAAAAAACAAAGCAATTATCAACACCGATATGGACGATAGTACATGCAAATAAAAATTTGTTGGTAAACATAAGTAAACAACAACATACAATTTGTGTAAACAATATGGATGAGGTAATAATAACAATTTTGTTTATATTTATAATACGTTTAACATCAAATGAAATCTTCCATCAATCGCTGGTAAAAGTATGAAACGGTTTATTTAATAATGATATTTAAAACAGAAATAATTAATTTTTTTTTAGTTCCTTTAATGATACAAATTAATGCGATTAAGTAGATGGAATTAGAATGCGAATATAAATTACATTCGTATTTTAGTCACTAATGAATTTTAAAACGGTTCCACAGAGGATCTATAAGTGCTGTACTAAATATTTCTATAGTATAATTTAATTTAGTAATGGTACTAGTAGATGTACCTGGTTTAGATAGTAAATATTTAACACTAAGATAAAACATTAAGATTCTCATTTACTCTAAATAAACCAATAACAAACGATACAATTTCATAGTATTTTAATTTATTTTCAATTTATATTTAGGTATGAAGTAATGTTACTAAAACTTGAATACCAATGATATCAACCATGTTAGCAATTGTCATGGTTTAGTGATAGTAACAGACATAAACTGAAATATTGCAAATTGCGTAATAAAGTTTACAAGGTACTTAAGTTATTTATTAGAGCAGGTCTAGTGCTTTCGTAAAAAGTGTCGTAAGTTATTTTTCGTAAGTAATATAGAGCTCCATCTATTAATGTATTCAATATGTTATACAATTCCCCTTTTTTAGTGCTATCGTTATAATATTACGATTCGTGACAATTTTTTATTTTTGCGGACGGTGTACGGAATAGTATTCTATTATCAGATTTCCAAGCTATCACATGGGGACTGTCGTATTATTACTTCGATACATTCTTATGGAAGGTTCTTTCAATATTTTAGTAGATTTTTCCGCAAAAAATATGTCTATTTTTTTTAGCACTTGATGTATTGCATTGTTACATGCACTATGGAATAACTATCCTGCAATTAATCAAAATTTTAAAACTTTAACTTTATGCAAGTCAAACATTATTTTAATGAAGAAATAAAATAAACTGTTAAAACCCACTAAAACATTTGTAATAATGCTTCAAACTAACTCGCTGATTAGCTAAGTGAAAACTAAACCAAAAACCTAAACAATAGATGGTAGGAAAACTATCAATAAAGGCGGGGTCGGTAGAGGAATTTGGGTATGTGGGCAAAAATGCAAATGAGACATTTGTATTTGATGTTAACAAGGTAAACCAATTACGTAACTATACAGTTGTAGAATTAATACTTTAGTAAGAGTTTTGCAAGATACAACTGTAGAAAATTTTAACAATTCAAAATAGGCATTAAACCACTACTTATATTTTTTTTTGTGAATTAGAAAATAACGAGAAGCTTCTTTAATCATTATTTAAATATAGCACTTTAAAAACCTAATAAAAGGTGATATATTCAATTATTAGTCGATATTTAATCAAAAAAAGGTATTAGTATATTCCCTTTAATGAGACGAACCTAATTTAAATGCAAAGTTTATTCATATTCTAAGTTTTAATAAAACTATAAAGTTGTTGATTATAAACTATCCTATTGGTGGGTGTGGGCAGTATTTCGTTTATAGATGGCTGTTATCGTGGCAAAAAAAAAAAAAACTCAGTAACTTTAGATAAATCATATAAATAAGGTAAAGTGCAATTAAACGCTGGCAAGTATGGAAAACACGTCAAAAATATATGTAATGTATTGGAATGAAGCCAAATAGTCGAATTGCAAATGTGATATTTTCAAGGAATACATTGCCGTAAGTGCATCTGCTAAGTAACTAGCTTTGTTCCTAATCATAACCAATAGTTGTGCTTTTTTACAAATACTAGATCCCAGTTGGTTAAATTGTACTTAAGTTTATTAGGGTTATTCAAAACACAATTAAATTATACTGTTCTAGTTTACTGTGAGTTTTATTTGTAATGTGTATAGTTTCAATTCATATAGAAAATGTTGGATGTTATCCACATTCAGTTCAGTTATTGAAAAGTTGTAATGGTACTATGCCAAAGTACATGTTAGTAGGATTTGGAGCAGGTGATATAAAAGGTTTTGAAAGGATAAACACACTTACAAAACAAGATATCAAGGTTCTTATAGATATTTTTTATTACGGAAAGAAATTATTTACATTTTCTCTACTTTAAATAAATACATAAAGCTTTGCACTTCAAGCTACATTTATATTTCTAAAGTATAGATCCTATTTGAGGATTTCACAGTCAATCAATCGTAAAATAGTGTTAATTGAGTTGTTCAGAAAGAGAATTTCCAGGCAAGTGAAGATTTGATTCCACTTTAACTTTAAAGTATAACCGAAAATAACAGAAATTATATTTTCGTTATTCTTTATGCGTCTTGTAGTTAGTTAAGAAACAAAAAGAGGATTTGTTTTGGTTAAATGAAACTACTAGTTTTATATTGCCTTTGATTACCAAATAATTTGTGATCAAACAACTAGAAGCCTAAATATGTTGGTCTCCCTTCTTAAATGTATTTAATATATTTATAAAACCTTAAAATATCTGGAGAGTTGAAATGCAAACAAATAATAGAGCTTAATTAAATTACAAGTGAACGAACATGGACCAAGAGCGGGATTTGAACCCAAGACCTTTTCCATTCCGTGATAAAGCTCTGTCAACTGAGTCACTCTGATCCATCGACCACATAAGACCAATAGATGGAGCACAGCTGTCCGCCTGACCCAGACAAGATGGCGGCGGATAGGCTTGACTCATCCTAGACGCGAGCGTCAACGCCAGTAGCTCTAGCCTTTGCTAATTGTCATTCGCACAGGGAACCTGCCGAGATCGCTAACATAACATCACTTTACGTAGTTTCGAATGCATTTTGTATTACACTTTGAATCATATTATATTATTATGTGTATACTGTTCATTGTACCTTCTGATGAAATCAATTTGCAAACGGTTTTTCAAAATTAGGCTGCATCATTACTCCAAAACAATAACCGAAACCATGCACAAAACAAAGTTAAGGAATCACCTTTCAAAAGCAATTACATTTATGGGCCAGTGAACATGTTTCTGAAATAGAATTGTACAAATTATTTAATGTTTGTAATCCATATTCAACAATCAAACTTGTTTGTATTCACTAATAATAGTAACACTTCTGTAAGATTATCATTATATTTCGAACCTTAAAAATAGTATATTAGTAGCCTATGTTTCACTTTCAAACTTCATTGTAATCACCAATAAAAAGAACTATATTATCAAAATTTGAACACAAAGAAAATTAAAATCTTTTCATGTTATTAGGCTATATACAACTATGTGATTTGATTCTATCCAATATTATATTCTTTGCTCGATTAGTGTTCACATACTATAAATTTTCAACTTTTACTACTTTACATTGTAAAAATAAACTTTTAAAACATATTTTTTCATTGTCTTTATGTCCTATACTTTTTCAATATAACATTTATATACGACAATTTTAGGTACTCTAATGTAAGAAAAGATTTTATTTTCAAAGTATTTTCGGATCTCTACCCACTTAATTTTAATATTATGTCAATAGATACTTAACAATTTGTATTAAATAATGCCAGGCTTAATTAATGCTTTTCAGTACAATCAATATTTCTAGTCCACTAATTAAAAATTTATGACAATATCTAAAATAAAAAAAATTAATTGAGACGCCATACAATATTAAACGGTATTTCAGGAATGAAACCTTTCCCGTTAAAGTATCAGACATTAACAAAAACTAAACTTTGTTTATTGATATAGTATTAGTAATATACTAGTTATCACAAAAATGTCATTACAGTAGTTGTTAATACAAATATACATGCAGTATCTACAACGAATTTGCCATCCCAACACTTGCAGGTCGATGGGCGGAACGCTCTTTCCGCCGCGGCAAAACTTTTTAACTTTAACTGAGTTATCTACGAAACTAAAGGAGCAAATTAAAAAAAAAAATAGGATTAGTAAAATTCAGTTCTAAGGCTACAATTTCCACCGTTTTTTAACGTACCTGACCAAAAAATAAAAAAGTAGTAGCAATCGAACTTTTTTATGTCATGATTAAAAATGTATATAAAAAGTTAAATTTATTTTTGTGTTAAAAAGGCTAAAGTAGTGTTATTTGATTTTTAATTCCTTTCTTTAGCACCCACAACTTGTCAACTTTACACTTGCGAAGTTTCAAAATTTTAACTTTACTCTAAGTATGTTAAATCACAGGTTGAGTGAAACGAGAGCATTGGCATAATTCAAAGTTGAGAGCGCCGTTTATGTCTTTCTGACCCAGACAAGATGGGCGACCTGGCTTCACCCGCTATTATAGTGTTATCTTTATAGGCATGCTCCATCTATTGGTCTTATGTGGTCGATACTCTGATCACACCAGATATTGGTCAATGTTATCTTACTTGTACGGTTTATTGCATCTATTGAACCAGTAGTATAATATCTCGTAAATACGATATTCAAAACAATCTTAATTCTGTTTGCAGCTTACAGTGTAGTTATTTTTTGATAAGAGCACCACTTGAAAACGGCTGAACCAATTTGACTCTTTTTTTGTTTTAAAATGTTCGTAATGTCCGAATTAGGTTTTCATGGGGGACAAATTGAAAAGTTTCCCGAAAAATGTTCAAATTTTGGAAAACAAAACATAATGTTTTCTATGGGATTTTTGTAACAGCTCATGAAAACAGCTATTCGGATAAAAAGCTCAGCAAAAAATGTTTGGTTACATTCATTACCATAGCAAGTTTACCATCAGTTTATTATTCTTCAAACCCAACCAGCTTTTTTAGGTTAGATTGACAAATAGAGCAAACACAAGCAAAAATCAATGAAAAATGCTAACTGTATTATAATTCAATTAAAACATCGGTTGTTACATATTATAAATAAAACAGCTGATTTGGATCATAAACTGAACACAATTTATATAAGCCCTACAACGAACCAAAAGACGTTTATTTGAAACCAATTTGGCTAATTTAGAATCAGGTAATTATTTTTCACAACTATCAGTTTTTTTTAGATTAGGTTTTTTTTAGATTAAACAAAAGGTTTACTGTAGTGTAAGTCAAACATCCAGATACAAATGTCTCAACATATGGATAAGCAGTTTATGTAAATATCCGCCTGTTAGGCCGGAAAACCATCAGCTTTGTTTATGCTATAGGCAACAAAAAAAAAATTCCATGTAGGTCTATTATAAAGCATTGCAATGAAGGAAATTGATATCACAATAAACCACTCGAATTAAAGCATTTATTTGTTTTGACTTTTACTTAAAATTATAACTTAATTCAATTATAACTTAAATTTTCGAATAAAACCTCATGGTTCCAAGTCGACATATTCTAGACACATGACATATTTCGAGCATTTCAGCGGTGTGAAGCCGATAGAATTCATCTCGCATGTAAATTATTTAATCAGCGTTCTTCTGAATGTAGTCCACAAATCCACAATGTCTGAGCGTTGTTTAGTATCCGTTTCCACAACTGTTATTAGATTCAATGATTACTCAGAAATACGTTTTTCTTATGTTTAGCATTTCCCAACAGCTTATCACAAACTCACAAAACTATCGCAAACAAATTTATTGAAATTTGGATAGAACTATATCTGTCGGGTCAGCTATTAATAACATATTTCTTAAACACCCAGTTTATTCAATAAACTGATTTAGGAAATGTTTTAGTTGAAAATGTGAGTCAACAAGGTACATAAATGCTCACAACGTCATCAATTCATTTACCCTGTTTCTGTTTTTTCATTATATTCAAGGCATGTCAGTGTACTCTCTCTATCTCTATAAACTAATATTTATTTGTTTCTTTTTTCTTTGTCCTCTATAGACTCAAAAACTATTTGACCGATTTCACGAAAAATTTCACAGTTTATCCATAGGTAGGCCTATACCATTACATGGAGTGATTAGAAGTTACAGTTAATACAGTCTAAGGGGTTGAAATGGGATTCTATCCTTATACAATAAATATAAACTAAACATCCTACAAGCTAAAATTATGTAATAATATTTTTAAGTGATTTAAAAACCATCACTTAAGTCAAAGGAATGAAATTGAATAACTACCCTTAAAATTTAATAATAATCAATACATTAATTTTTTTATGTTCTCAAAAACTACTCAATTAATTTAAAAAAAAAATCACAATCTAAACATATTAGTACCAGATTGTTTAGAGAATATGGTCACTACATTCGATGATATTAAAATGGGGTAGCTACCCATATACAATAAAAATAAATTGCACTAACTTCCTACAAACTATAAATCTAAATTTGTGTAGTATTATTCTTAAGTGACATAAAAACAATTTGCAATTCTATTACTTAAGACAAAGTATTAAAGTTTAATAACAACCCTTAAAATTTAATGAAGCAATATTGTTTTGTAATAATTTTTCTGTTTACAAACTTCCCCAGCAAGGGTTGATTTAATTAAAATACGAGTGAAAAAACATGGACCAAGACCGAGATTTAAACCCAGGATCTTTACCATTCAGTGGTGAGGTTATACCAACTAAGCCACCCTGACCACACCATATATTGGTCGATGTTATATCACTTGTACGGTTTACTATATTTGGTAATTGGACCAACTAGATGATAGAACAAGTGCTAATGTGATTTATAAAAAGCCAAGGGGGCATTACACATGGCCGAGGAAGCTGCAGCCCGTTAGAATGGATGCATTGTATACATGCTTAATATCTGTGAGGGGCTTGATTTATTATGAGACGTCTCGTATACCACAATGGAACAACACATTGAC
>JAGFPH010025645.1:0-10776 GCA_018207615.1 Philaenus spumarius
TGTTAGAAGTGGATGTTTTTGTATTACTTAGATTTGAGACATTACAAATGCTCCACAAACTGATTTTTGCGGCAAAATTCTTTTGTTGCATAAATCATTTTGAGATGGATCAAATCATATTTTTTTTTTTTTTTTTTAAACATATTAACAATAACAACTCGAATAAAATATATTTCTAATACTCATAACTATCATTGGAATAATGGAACACATAACGACATTGGAACATAGGTTTATAACATTTAGTTTAGAATTCTTACATACTACTTAGTTTTTGATCTAATTGTCTGATCATAAGTTTCATAATACTTAATGGATTAAAAAAAAAGGGTTGGGGTACTTACAAGGTAATAGTTTTTAAGTTTCTTATTTGTTGTAAGATTATAGTTTGTTAGATGGGGGACACTGGATTTTTGGGGAACACTCTTTTCATTGCACAGCTGTTTCTGTCAGTATATCTTCCATTGATATTAAGTAGGTCACTGTGTCATTTCGATAATGTTTATTTCTTCATAACACTTGGGAAAGTTTGCATTTGTTGCTACATATTTACGTCGCACTGTTTACTATATCTATTTTGATTAAATAGTCACATTTTATTATATACACTTATATACTACACAGTAACTTATTTATTGAAAGTTATATATATATCAGTTGGTTTATGTTAGGTTATATTGTCGTAATTGGTGTTTTTTTTTTTTTTTTTAGGTTATCTTGTGGTTATACAGGTGTGGTTTGTTTATATGGTCGTAGGAGAGAGATATGATATGGTCCGTAAGTACGTTCGTTTTCGTCTATCAGTGTATAAATTGCTTTACCAATTTTCTTTAAAATGCGTAATGGTCCTATATAGATTGTGAATAATTTCGCCGTTTCGCCATATCCTTGACTCGATTGTGGAAATGATTTTACTAAAACGAGGTCGTTTTCTTGGAACGTAGTGATTTTGTGTCTCAAATTATATTTTTCGGCGCGTTTGTTTTGTGTTGCTTTAATTCTATTTTTGGTTAATTCCAATTTTTGTTGAAGTGGTATTTGGTTATGGAATGGGTTTTGTATAATTTCTTCCCAGAATCTCTTATCAACGATATTAAGTTGTAATTCGTTGGCAGTAAAACCTGTTGTTTCGTGTTGTATCTCATTTAGAAATATGTTTATTGTAGGAATATAAGTTGACCAGCTCATATGGTTGTTTGCACAATACGTTCTTAAACAACGTTTGACTTCTCTAATTGGACGTTCGGCCATATTAGATTTTGGGTGATATACTGGGTTTAAGATGTGTTTTATATTATTTTGTTCTAATTTAGTAATCCAAATTTTACTTTTAAACTGTGTACCGTGATCAGTGAGGATTCTGTTTGGTTTACCATATAAAGTGATATAATCATTAAACATTCTATCGACGACAGCTTGAGCTGTAGCTCGTTTGAGGTTATAAAGTTTTACAAACTTGGTGAAAGTGTCTAATACGATGAAAATGTATTGTACACCTCCTTTACTCTTTGGTAATGGTCCAATAAGGTCTACAGCTATTAGATCTCCTTTACCTTCGCATCGGATTCCACTGGATTCGCCATGTAAAGTGTGATTACTGTGTTTACAACGTTGACAAGTGTCGCAGGTAGCTATAATTTTTCTAATTTTTCTTGCCATGTCTTTGAATATGAAATCTCTCTGTAAAGTGTTTAAGCATTTCTTGGCACCACAATGTAGATAATATTGGTGGCATTCAATTACTAGAGTTTCTATTAGTCGCCTGGGAACTATAATTAACCATGTATCCTGGTGTTTCTGGTACAATATTCCGTCGACTAGTTTAAACCTTGTTTGTTGGGTTGAATTTGGATCTGCATTTAATGTTTTAATATAATTTTGCTTTATGGTTAGGTCATTTCGTTGTAACATTGATAAATTTTGAAGGTTTTCCATAAGTTCCATATTGTATTGTCTTACTAAATTAGCTACAATTAAATCTGTGGAGGGGGTTACTGAATTTTGGTGGTTTTCATCAATTTTTACTCTGCTAAGTAAATCTGCTAATGTGTTGTCGGTTCCTTTACAATGTATTATTTCGAATTGGTAATCCTGTAACATTTTATTGATCTCTTCTGCGACGGCTTCTTGGAGGTTTATAGGTATGGGGTAGTTTTGTGCTCTATAATATTCTGCTTTATTGACTCTAATAGTATGTTTATACACATTACATCTACCTGGTTGTTCTGAAAATATGTTTTTATACTTTAGGATTAGGTTGGTAATTTTTTCCTTTTCTAGAGAGTTTAGTTTATAATGGTCTTTAAATATTTCATAGATGTTATTATAATATTGGCTATTATTGTTAAGTGTGATTGGATTATAGTTTTCATCTTCATATATGTTTTCATTGTATTCTATTAACCTGCATTTTTCTGATTCATACATTCCACTTCCTAACTTCAATATTAATGTTTCATTTTCATCATTTGTAATTATCATTTCATTATTTTCGAAGTTTATATGCATTCTCAATTTTCTTATCATGTCGATTCCTAAAATGCAGTTTTTAATTAGGTTTGGTACAATTATACATTGGATGTCAAATTCTATATTTTGAACGTTAGCCTTTAGTAGTATTATCTGTGTAACTCTCTTAGATTTGTTATTTAAAGCTGTAGTAATATATGTATTACTCACTGGTAGTTGTTCGATTCGTCCTAACTTTGTCATATTTTCTTTAAACCAATTTTCTGAAATACATGAGATTGTACTTCCTGTATCTATTAGTGTATTTGTTTTAATTCCATTTAAGGTTAGGTCAATTTCTGGGCATCTATTATTTAATATTGATGTCTGTTCTGTACTGTTTACCTCATCTTCGTCTTCTGTAAGTAAGAAATCTCTGTCGCAGTATAAATTTGAAATCATAAAATGGAAATTATTATTATTATTATATGTTGGCCTATATTCGAATTTATTTAAAGTTATTGGCACTGGGATAGGTTTTATGGTGTTATTTGCCGGTAATATCTCTATTTCACCTGTATATCCATTTGTTTTTAGGCTTGAGTCTTCTAGGCCAGTGCGTTGGAGTTTAACTGTGTTTTTGTTACACTGTTTTCCGCTGCTGGTTCATTCTTATGTCCTTCTTCGGGTTCTGTATTGGTAGCGATTAGTTGACATACCCTCGGTTTATCTTGGTTTGAGTATGTTATAGGTCTTCGTTCTTGGTATTGGTTGTTGTAGTTAGGCCTAGGGTTATGTTGAGGTGCGAATCTAAAATTGCTTGCTATTGGTTGTGGTTGTCTTTCAAATTGTCTCATAGGTGTTTGACTGTTAAATCTATTATTATTTTGTTGGTAATTTGGTCTGTGATATTGGTTATAGCTGGATTGGTTTTGATAAGGGTGGTCTCTTGTTGTTTTGTATCTGTTATTATAATTTTCATTGGGCCTATATTTGAAATTTCTATTTGAATACCCATTTTGGTTGTATCCCTGTTGGTTTATTCTGTTTGTAGGGTTTATATTTCCATTATGAGGGCTGCTGTTATTCCTCTTCCTAATTTCAGCGTTTGTTTCCTCCGTATCTTCTCTCTGTAATAAGTCTGCAAATTCCCTTATGCTTGTGACGTTCTGTACACGCTGAGCGTCTTGTATTCTCTGCTCGAAATGGTCGACCAGAGTTGCTATTATATCTTCCTCTTTTGGTTGAGGGATCATAGATTTCATCGTCAGCACTCTGTCTATGAAGTACTCACTTCGGGATAATTTACCTCCGGGTCTGTAGTGTTCGTACTCTAGCTTTTGTCGTGTGCCTCTTTGGACATCACGGTTCCAAAACTTGGCTAGGAATTCCGTCGTGAACTCTTGGAAATCATGTATGTCATCTTTAATTAATTGGTACCATCTGGCTGCAGTTCCCTCTAAACTGTTTTCTATAATGTCAAATAGGCAGTCGGTATTGTCACCTACTTGATTTATTTTTCTATTTGTTAACCGTTCATAGTATCGGGTTAGCCTATAGATGTACTCGTTGGGGTTAGTTTGTCTTCCGTTGAATTTTGGTAAGGTTGGGTTAATTGGATTATTATTGTCATGGTTTCCCGCATTACATATTACATTTATTGGTTTTTGTATAGTTTGGTCGGTTTGATTGGTTTTTGGAATTTCGGAAATTAAGGTTTGGACTTCTTGTATAACTATTGAATTATTAATTTTGATTTTGTTTTCCATTACAGTCTCTTGGTTACTTAAGGATTCTTCTAAAGTTTGGAGGCTAACGGTTTCTCCTAATTTATTTTCCAAATTGGAAATTCGTTGACTGCTTGTTTCAATAGCCTGTTCGACTTCTATAAGTTTTTCAGTAAATTGTTCTTCTACTTTGTTAATGTGGCTAGTCAAACATGTCCTGACATTTTCTAATTCACCTGTTATCGTTTTGAAATTTTCTTGTAATAAAGATTGGTTTTGGGTTAATTTGAAATCTAAATTTTCCTCTAGGCTAGTTAAATTTTGTTTTAATTTGATATTTAGGTTTTCTTCTAGGCTAGTTTGATTTAATTTTAAGTTTTCTTCTAGGCTAATTTGATTTAGTTTTAATTTAATGTCTAAATTTTCTTCTAGGCTAGTTTGATTTAATTTTAAGTTTTCTTCTAGGCTAATTTGATTCTGTTTTAATTTAATGTCTAAATTTTCTTCTAGGCTAGTTTGATTTTGGGCTAATTTGTAGACTTGGGAAAGTTAACCAAAATATTTAACTGATTAAAGTTAAAGTTAATGCCAGAAAAAAATAACTGATTAAAGTTAAAGTTAATGTCTGAAAAAATTAACTGATTAAAGTTAAAGTTAAAAAAAATTAACTGATTAAAGTTAAAAGTTAAAATACGGCACGACATAAGGTTTATTAATACGCACGTGCAACGTTTAATTTGATTGATCTCATTTTGTGATTCAAGTAGGCTAAAGCTAATTAAAATACTTTTGTGAAATAATAATTTACAAGTATACGGTTCAATTCTTTGATTTATTCTCTACACTTTCTTATAATAATATTTCATTTTTGGGCAAAGGATATATTCCTAAATTTAAATTACTATTCAAACTAATCTTAGTTTTGTTAGCAGTCTTGTAGTAGGAACATAAAAACTGGCGTTTTCAAAATAAGAAATTTGAAATTGATAAATATTTTTTACCTGCCAACTTTAAAAAATCAGAATCAGTAAAAACTACGTGCAAGTAATTTTGACCCTTTTTTAAGACACAACCCTGTATATAGCCATTATAACCTAATATCAGATTAATTCAGAGACAGTTAGTATTAAAATGGCTCAACTAAAAATTAGGATCACTTAAGAAGTAGTAATTTCATTTAATGGAATAACTCTTTCGGCAATAATTATGTCAATTAAACTAACCTTTTTAAAAACATGCATTAATACAAATTTTTTAAAGTTTTAGAGTGATACACAAAGGCTAGAGTAAAATGTATACAAACTTAATATTATTCTAGCTGCTTTTCAAATAAATGAATATGAATAAAATATTATTTTCAAATATATACACACTATACTATTTAAAAAAAAAACCCATCTGAAAGAACTTAATACAGACAAAAAAGAAACATTTTTCAAATAACCCATAACTAACTACACAAACCAACTTTCCTCTATGTATAAAAAAATGTTCTTGGGTTGTCAATGGTTGGCAATATCATTTTAAATAGGCTAGTAAATTAATTACACATTTCATAACCAGATCCCTATTCATGAACATTATTAGTACAATTGAATATAGAAAGTAAATAAAGCCACATAATAAAATAGGCGATATAATTTTTGTAAGTAGAAGGCCCCTATAAAAGTTCAATTTTAAGAAATAATGTCAACTAAGAACTTAGGACTTCTTGCTACTTGGTTAAATTGCTACGGTGGAACATTAATTTGTTGTTAGTTTACTGTAAAAATCTTACATTTAAAAGTTAAAGGCTGCAAAAAGTATAAACTGAATGAAACGAAGTTTTAAGATCCAAAATAGAATAGCCTATTGCTCTTTTTTGAATGGTCATGCAGCAGTTAATATCCTTGTCTTGTTGTAAGAAATTATAAATAATATGGGAATGTTTATTATGGGAGTATTAAAAATGTCAGTTAACTTTATATGCATATTTATTAAAATATATAATTTGTTTGCTAAAAACTATTTGTGTGAGCCAAAAATATCTAGGCTACATAGGCCTATTATGATTATTTTTACAATTGGATAAAAAGAAAGCTGTTTAGTCTATGTCTATGAATATTGAATCATTTCGACATGCTGCTGGACCAATGGCATTGTAATTTCTAAAGTGGCAATGTCCTAAATAAATAAACTTAAAAAGTTAGATAGCTTTAAGAATTAGCCACAAAGGATTGAAACAGATGCCCGAATACAATTTGTGCCAATTTTATGAACTGTCGTTGTTGAAATATTATTTAAAATACAATGACGAAAGTCAACAAAAGAATACGATGTCCTTATATTATTAGAGCTTAATTTTATAAAACGACGGTATTAAAACGCAATTTAATATACAACAGTGTATGTCCCCGAAAAATCGATGCCCGAATAAAATGTGTGCCAATTTTATGAACTATCATTGTTGAAATACTATTACAATGACGAATGTACGAATATTATTAACGCTAATTTTATAAAACGCCGGTATTAAAACGCAATTTAATATACAACAGCTTATGTCCGCGAAAAAGTCGATGCCCGAATACAATTTATAAAAATTGTTTGAACTTAAAATTATTGAAATATTATTTTAAATACAATGACAAATGTCAGAAAAAAAGAATACGAAGACTATCATTGTTGAAATACTATTACAATGACGAATGTACGAATATTATTAACGCTAATTTTATAAAACGTCGGTATTAAAACGCCATTTAATATACAACAGCTTATGTCCGCGAAAAAGTCGATGCCCGAAAACAATTTATAAAAATTGTATGAACTTAAAATTATTGAAATATTATTTTAAATACAATGACAAATGTCAGAAAAAAAGAATACGAAGTCCGAATATTATTAGCTCTAATTTCATAAAACGCAATTTAATATAGCGTATTTATTTAGCGTATGTCCGCGAAAAACCCTACACTCCCGAGAACAATAATTTGTTCTTGTTTCTATCAAATACCGGCGTTAAAATTAAATTTTAATTTTAATTACAACCACTAGGTTTGCGAAAAGGTTATTTAAATGACACTTTTAAAATTCGGATAAAGATGAAATTAAATGTCGCTATTTGCGGGAATGAATAACATGTCAAACAAAGGCACTTCTTCGGGACTCCCACAAAAAACATAAATCACGGATAACTTTTAATCCCAAAAATGTTCAAAAGGTTTTACCCGAACTAAAATAAATAGAATTATTATACTAAAATAATTACGCCAACAAAGCAAAACTTAGAAGCAAGACGTTTCTGCAGAATGGAGACGGTCTTGACCAAATAATGTCTTATTATGCTTACTGCGTACTATCTATGATACATCACTGCTCTTAATAACGCATGCGCATTATAAAAAGGGATGTTTTTTTCGTATCACTTCTCACTCTCACGTTCTCACAGATTCCGTGCGTCTAATATGCAAAAGACGTTGTAAACCAAATAAAAGGTTTTAATAATGTCGATAGTAACTCAAATTGAGTAAATTTAATAAATAACATAAAGAACATTTGTTTTTTATGTAAAATAAATTAAATATTCTTTTAACAAAAATAACCGCTGAAAATAACGAGTATCCGTAAGACCGTAAAACATCAACGGATTCCGTAAATCTTACGGATAAACCGTAAAAGTTGGCAGGTAGAAACGCCCTACAATATATGCAAACGCCCTTGAATGTATGCCCTATAATAAAATACAAATCTCAGTAATAGACGACAAAAATTCGATAGACAATAACCTAAAATGGCTAAAGCACAACTTACCTTTAATTGGTTCTTAAATTGGAGGCAGAAGTTGCTGAAGCCTTTATTGTTTTAAATTTTGGTAAACACAATACGCATTTAAATGTTAAACTATTTCCCTCCCTTGTTATTTGTTCATAAAAGTTTGAAATGCCTGGCCACAATACAGACACAATAAAATTAAAATAAAAAAGTAAAAAATTTAAATACTTCTACACTAGACCTAACTCACTTTAAAAATCACTAACTCACTAAATAAAATCTAAACTGTGAATCACTACAACAGGGCAAAACAACTAAAAAACTTATACAAAATTAACAAAACTATCCAACTGTATAATGCCTTGCGTATACCCGAGGCCTAATTGAATGACGCTGATGGGCGTGTTGACGGAGTTGTTTTGTTTGTTTACGTTACCTTTAGGTACTCTTTACCGTTAAGTTCTATCTTTCTTTAGACACCCCATCCCTTCCGGTCGGCCAATAAGCAATAAATAACCTAAACTAAGGAATATTGAATGTTGTCTCGCCGGGCCCACCCACCTTGCCGGCATTTCCATTGTGACGAATCTTTCCGGGCGTCCGCCAAATTAACTGAAGTTAGTTTTAATCGTTAACCAATATTTTAACGATTAAGAGTTAAAAGTTAATCAGTATTAAAAGTAACGATTAAGTTAAAAGTTACCCATATTTTTAACGATTAATTTTAATCGTTAATTTTTTTAATCGTTAATCCCAAGTCTGCTAATTTGATATCCAGGTTTAATTGTAAATTTTGTATTAATAAGGTCATTTGTTCTAAGAGGTTATGCTGGCTTAATTCAGTAGACGTTTCACTTTGTGTAGCTGCCATTGTGCTGGTTGTGGTGCGTCAATTTCTTGGTTTTCGATTTCACTAATGGGTCTTAAGTTCTTTAAATGTCCTTCCTGTGCTTTTTCAGTTGGTCTTATAGATTTTCTTAAATTGTATTTAGGGTCATCATCTTGTGGGTTACTCATATTTATAATATAGGCTTATTTTATAATATATTTTACTTATGGTAGGGTACTTATAACTAATATTATACTAAAGTGTGGATCTATCAATTACTATATCTATAAATGTGTTGGTTATGTATTTTTTTTGTTGAGTGTTTAAGGAAGTAATTATTTATTATGGAGATAATTACAGCTGGCACGTTGGTCGCCAAATTTATAATTTTATATAAATATCCTTTTATAAAGCCCCACTAGTTGGAAGCCAAATTTATAATATACTTATATTGGTTTATAAATTATAGGTATTCCTTTGAAATTCAATTGCCCACACGTTGTGGAGCCTAATTTATAATATACTAATTACTAATACTATAGCCTATAGGTAATATAATTGAAACCTACTAAGTTCAGCTTCAATTATATTAGCTTTGAAATAAGTACAAATTTGATTTAACAAAATTTTAGTTTAATATAATTAAAATTATTCATCTAGAAATACATAAGGTTTATAATTTGGTTTGGTACAAGAAAGAAAGAAAGAATTGAATTTGTTTTATTTATAATGAGGAATATCTATTTAAACAAAATGTCTATTTCCGGTTTGGCTTAGCTCAGTATAACAATTTAAAATTTGTAGAATAAAGTTAGTTCATCACCATAATACATAATTTAATTAAATTTAATTTTAATTCAAATTGATCTCGGGCTAGGGGTACTCGTGCTGCTGTAATTATCCCATTAAACATACACGCAATTATGAATTTAAACATGAAGTTAACAATTATGAAATGGCGTCATAAGGAATTGGATTAGAAGAAAGGTAAAGATTTTTATTTAACTAATTTTCTTTAAGTTTTAAACTTAATCACTGTTCTTTAAATACTTATCAGTTTTTGGTTGAACACATGAGTAAATATCGGGTTATTTTACGTTCTGATTACACTTTTATAAAACAATTAACGGCGTCACTTCTTCATTTCATTAGATACGTCCACCCACGCTTAGTTCTCAATTTGCACTGATTTTTGGCTTCACTTTTAAAAACGATGTAGCCGGGGTTCGTTCACTTCCGTCTATGCCTGCATCCGGAAATCTGTATTCATTCATTTGATTCGACAACTGCGTTCACGTGAATGTTACGTCATAGGCTTCTTTCGTCGTTACCATGGTTACGGAGTATTACGTCACTGCAGTCTTCCTAACATGGCGTGTTTTTCTCTTTTGAAATTAGTTTTCGACGGATTTTATACCTAAAGTATTTCTTTGTTGGTTAAAACAATTGTAGAATTCATTTGTTCTTGCGTTTAAAGCATAAAATTTATTTACTTGTAATAATTTTACTTTACCCGATTAAATAATAACTTCCTTTTTGAATTTAGTGTATGTTGTACTACTTGTGTCATATGTTAAACTAATTATGGTGAATATTTTAGTAATAATAATAATCTACGGTATATAATTAACTAATAATTGTTTCATAAATATTTTCTTAAATATAGAATACGTTTCATACATTGGATTATCGTGTTTTTGTTTATAGTTCAAATTACATGGTACATTATTTGTTTCAGCTTGACTCGCGTTTACAATGGTTTGGTCGCCTACTAGACATGGCTGACATAACTTAGCTACATACGTTTTTTAACCATCTTGTGTTCTTGTATAATGATTTTGACAAATTTTACATAAATAATAGATATAATGTTTCTAATTTAGTTTCTTACTTTCATTTCTTCATGGGGTTTGGTACAGGTGTTTGTTTATATTTACATAGGGTTCTCTAGGCTATAATACTATAGGCCTACTGTTAGAAGTGGATGTTTTTGTATTACTTAGATTTGAGACATTACAA
>JAGFPH010025647.1:0-10775 GCA_018207615.1 Philaenus spumarius
GCACCATCAACAAATAGTCGGACGGTTTCTACATTTTCTGGAAAACAGTGTTCAATAGGCGATGAACGATACAAGTAACTATTTTACCAGAACCCTTAACAACCTCCATTTCGGTCCAACCATAAATAAACGTATTTTCATGGATCTGATTAGAATTTGAAGTGCCTAAACACATTGTGAAATTACTAACATAAAACTGTCTTAAGAAATAGGCGGATTGGTCGTTTAACTTAGGGAAAATCAAATTTGTTTGACAATCGAACTAGTATGTAATTTCATTGTCATTCTCCTCTTTTAATAGTTTGAAAAATGTTTCACCTAGTTTTTTGTGGATTGCTAATTCTGATATTTCTTCTTTATTTAATGTAGATTTAATCCTTTCTTAAAGTTCTAGGCATTTCGAACACTGATCTGTGGCAGGCAAACCAAACCCTACATTGTAATTTTCAACAAAAACTTTTCTGAAGTATTTGTATTTAACTTTTATACATATAGAGGTAACAACAACAAAACGTTTAAGCAGACTGAACCTACTTAAGGCAGTGGCAAGTAGAGACTGGGGCGCAGACACAATAATGTTAAGACAACTATACACTATGTTTGTGAGGTCCAAAATGCTGTATGGTGCGGAAGTTTGGAGTTCTGCAGCTAACACCCACCTAGACAAACTGAGGCGCATTCAGAATTCAGCTTTAAGACTCTGCCTGGGCTGTCCAAGAACTACCCCTATACATGCAATGGAAATAGAGTTGAACATCGAGCCATTGGACATTCATCTTGACAGAATAGTCTGGCACAAGCATCTAAAAAACCTGTCACTTCCCCAGCTGGTTCCTAGTTTTGAACCCGAGAAAAGGAAATCCCACCATAGGCACCACTTCCATCACCGCACATCCTTCTTCATCCAAATTCTGCCTGATAAAATCCTGATAGTAAACCAGAACCCTCCTTGGACCTTCTGCTCTCCTAATATAAGACTCCACCTACCTAACAATGTCTCTAAGAAGGACCTTCATGAAGTTCAGAGAGCAGCTGCATTAGAGACTATTAACGGCTACTACAGGAACTATTATAGAATATTTACAGATGGCTCACTGGACCAGCTCGATGCGAAATCTGGAGCAGGATATTTTGTAGACGACACCAATGAGTCATTCTATGTACCTGCACATTCTATATCAAGCACAGACGTGGAACTGTTAGCAATTGACGCAGCCGTAGCTCACATCGCCAGTGTGGAAAAGCGGGATATTTGTATTCTCAGCAACTCTATGAGTGCACTGCAGATTTTGAAGCAGTACAAACCATCAAACTACTACCGTAGAGTAAATGACATTCATGCTATGCTTGGAAAACTCAGAGGTAAAAACATTTGGTTCCAGTGGGTTCCTGGACATTGTGGTATACATGGCAACGAGGAAGCAGATAAGATAGCTGGAATAGCTGCAGGTTTGGACCCGATTCCATCCAGAAATCTTTCTTTGAGTGCCGGTTTTGCTCTTTGTGACAGAACCCTGCAATCTAAATGGGTTGAACAGTGGAATAACGAGAGAAACGGTCGCCATTTATACTCAATACAGAAAACTCCTAGGTTTACAGGAAATTTAGGTATTTTTAATATATCTCTAAAACACTTTTGGCAAACTTTCACTAGTTCGTGACCTCCTTCAATACGGTAAGATGGAATACAGTAATCAATAGCCATACCTCTTTCTGAAGAAGTTTCATGTTGTAGTCGATGTCTTTTGGGTGGTTTCCCTTTGGCATACCTGACAATGAAGTGATCTTGCTTAATTTTATTGGAAGTCTTGTAAAAAGCTTGGTGAAACCTTCTTACATCTTGCATATTCAGCCGGAAACACTCAAAATTTTTCTTACGACCTTCCTCTTGTTCTCTATGACTACAGTCAGGAACAGTTGGAAATCATTGGGCTGATGTCTGAAAAACAAACTTAATATTAGTTATTTAATTATTATGAATATTGCAATCTGAAAATAAAGAAGGATACACCTTTTATAAGTAATCAAACAAGCTAAAATCATGAGGGATAGTTAGTTGTGATGAGAGTTGTGTTCACGCTATGCCAGACCTATTTGTTTTTGTAGGCTATTGAGGTTATGATGCCTTCAATATAATTGATAAGTTTTTTAAAAAAAATAGCATAAACATTAGGCTATTAACTAACTTACCTTCTCTCCTTTTCTTGAGTTTTTTCTAAGTCTTAACGTTTCGTTTTCTATTCCTTGTACAACCCTTGGTAACTTGTACAACATTTTCGCCACGCAAAATAACTGCTTCAGGATCTTCCATTTTTAGAAGAACAATAAGTAATAGGACTCTTAAATGAAGCTGACATCATTGGCTAACAGTGTAGCCAACATAATATTTTCAAAATAATATCAGTATTCACCAAACTAATGTTATACCACTATGTAAAGCCACAATATACCACTTAGGTAGTTTCGTTGCAGTATTTGCTATGGTAGTGATAACAGTACGGGAATTTGTGATTTTTTAAGCGGTGGTAAGTCATTCAGGAATTTGTGAGTTTTGCAGCAGTAAGGTGCTTAGAATTAGAGAGTTTTGTTCCAGTGACCACTTTTTAAATTGATTTTTTTTATAAGAGAATTAAAGAGTTTTGGAACAAACAAATTGCACCAATGTATGTAATACAGTTTTGCCTAACAGGTGATATAAAAAAAAGAAAATCATAATTTTTGGAGTTAGTGAGTTTTGGAACTGACAGTCATTTGTTGTAGTTATTCACAATAAATATATTTAAAATATGACAAGCAATATTAAACATTTAAAAATAATTTATTTGTTTTAGTTATTTTTACATAGAAAATAAGGTTTTTTAACTTCAAATGTTAATTATTCATCAAGAAGGAATTATTAAAAGTAAGAATACCACAATAATCGTTTAACATAGAGTTGTATATAAAAATTAAATGGCTGTGCAGTTGTGAAAATAAAATGCTCTTTTTTGTTTTCATTGCCTTCTTTATGGTGGCGATACTGTCTGAAGTTACTCAAATGTTAACAAAATAAAGATAAAATGTGAGAGAAAAAACTAATCAAAATAATTTTTTACAATAAAAAAAGTGAAATCATAATTAAAAAACCAGAAGAGGTTTAGGACTACAAATAAAAAATGTAATGATCCAGTTAAAATACAAATTTTTGTCAACGCAAAAATAAAAGAATAGACTTTATTTTTGAATATCATTCCCTAAATATTCTGTAAAAATTATTATTTGTATTATAAGTAATTAATTTTATAACACATTGTTTTTCTTGAAGAAAAATTTATCTTTTTTATTGTTAATCTTATTAATTTTTGTTTCCTTAAAGGTCAACTACCATATTGGTTATCATTTTCTGAGCATATGCTCTTCAAAACCAGGTACGAACAAAAATACAACAAATTAATAACAGCTAATGACTAAAAATAATTAACAATATAGATCAATCTATTTCAAATTAATCTTAACATTATTTAACAAGAAAAAAGGAAAGCACCATAAACTTAAAAAGTAATGATCAGTTATAAACTTAAGAAATCAAATAAAATGACAATAAAGAATAATGCTAACAGTCAAACACAACAAAACAAAGTAACATTTACTTGCTAAGTATTTTTAGTAAAGTTGCTAAGAACTTTTAATCCAATTTTTTATATTCCATTTATATTGCACTGACATTTCTAAATGAAGGTGAAATTATAAGACATGTTTTGATGACAGTGTCGTATATTGTGTGTATATATATATTTTTTAAATGTGTATGTTTTCTCAGGACTCTAGAGACATCAAACCCATCAGGTGGAGCTGGTCTGCACCTTCATTTAGGCTCCTTATTAAAATACCAACCAATCACCATTGTTTACTACACTTATAAACATAATTAAAATACAATTTATTCATTGTTGGGGTTTTGTTGCCATAGATATTGATGAATTAGTTATTGAATTGAGAGGAAATTTTCTGTACTCCAACAACACACAATCTCGTATGGCCATGGCTGTGAAGGTAAAATTAAAGTACTTTTAAAATAACTTGAAGAAAAATATCAGGAAGTGCTAATGGTTCAGCCTATTCAATCGCACTGTTTAAAATGACTTTTTTTTAAATCAATTAAACTTAATCGAAGAATTTTTACTCTACATTATTATAAACTGACATATAATTCTTTTGATAATTTACTTATAGCCTGAAACATTTGTCATAAAATTCAGACCTTATTCACTTGTCACTTCATTATTCTGACTGAAGAAATTGGCAACAGCAAACTTTACTAGCTGGGAAAAGATATTCTTATTAGCGAATTTCCATAGGAAATATGAGCTATTACAGTAACCCTTATGGTTAGACCAACGGTCGGTATTGGTAAATGAGCACCTATCATGGTCCGCAGAACATGTTTTGAAGTGTCATTAAAAATTGTATGTAATGTGTATATATATCCTGGTATGAGTTCGCACTCTAATGGCCGTATTTTAAGTTCGATTTGGTACATTACGTAAGTTACATTAGTTGTCTAATTCGCTCAAACAAGTTCGTTAGCCAAATAAAACTACCAACCTGAAGTAACTGTTTTTTTAGATTTTTCATACTAGAATAAAACTGAAGGAATGCGTGAGTCGAAGCTGGAGGCTTAGGTGAAACAAATTCTACTAATATATTTTGTCCACACAAGCACCTATTTAGCACTTTTGTGAATAGTAGATCAATTTCCCAAATAGTCGGTTAAAACCCTAAAACATATAAACTTAATTTTGGAAATTCGCTCAACTCATGTCAGCGGTTCAAGAATTATTTTTTGTTTTAAACTACCTCAAAGAACCAAAAACGGTAAGTAATAAGGGCAAAGGAGAGATCGAAACATCGTCTGTGTACATAATGCAAACATATTTAAAGCCTATTTTAGCAAGGGTAGTCAAAAAACATACCGTATCTAGTTACATTTTAAAATGTATCTAGTGTAACATTTTAAAATTATAACTCATTTTGTACTCTTGTCAAGTTTTTCAAAATTATAAATACATGTATATCTCCTGATCATAAAATAGTATGTCCTTCATGATTTATTTGGCCATCTACCTCTGAAGCCCAAAATTGAAATCCTTGTGGTTGCAGTCTTACAAACATGATTGCTACAAAAAGTCATTAGCTATGTTAATATCAAATCGAGGGAGAATTCTTTTTATTCATTGAGTATATGCGTTTCATACAATATAAATTATACTGTAATTTCATGTTTGTTTTAGGAGAGAAAAAATTTACTTGAAATTGTACCCTGTTTTGATGGTAAAGAATTAGACATTGAAAAAGATATTGTAGGTAATGGTTTGGCAGCCATATCCATAAAACATTCACAATGTGGGTGTGGATTAACATCAGGTGTTCTTGAGATCACATCTTCCTCACTAGATTCTAACATATGTGTTGTTGGTTTTAAGGTAGGACAAGTTAGTTCAAAAATGACACTTAACAATGTTATAAAATGTCTCAATAAGACATTTAGAAGTATGCGAATATTGATTTATAAGATATATATGTAGTCAAAACAATAAAAGTGTTTTAATAAAGTAAATTAATTTTTACAAGTTTTAAGCAATTGATAGTTCTAAAATGGTAAAATAAAAAAGTTAAACATTTTACAACTTGAGTCTTAAAATTTGTATTAATGATTTTTTCATAAAGTCCAACATAAAATAATAATCTGTACTTTTTAATTTGCGATGTTGGTGTTATGTTAGCCCATTAAAACATCTTCAAAGTGGTATCCGTGCAAGTTCTTGTTATAATTGTTATTTTAATTTGGTTAAATTATATTTTCCGAACCGCAAGAATTGAAAAAAAAGCTTACTGTGTAAAACATTCCTACTTTTTAGCATCGGAATTCATTTTGGAATCTGCATCGTCCAGAATTAAGAAAAATTAGTTGGATGCAATATTGTTCTCCCCAAAGTATCCAACATATCTTTCAGAGCCATGACTATGACAAGGGTGAAATTTTCATTGCTCCAGTATTACAGAAGAAAATTAATATTGACAAGCACCAATTGAGGTAAGTTATTAATAAAAAATGTTCTACTACGCATTAAAATAAACCTACAAAATCATTACACGCCAAAGCACAAGGTCCCAGGTTCGAATCCGGGTAAAGACTATGAATATTTGTCTAACTATAAAAAGTTGATTTTAGACAATAAAAGCCTGTTGGAGCTTTTTGTCTTAAAACAAACAATATGAACACTAGTCCAAAATTTTTTAACTTAGAAAAATCTGCTTGAAAATAGTGCTTTAACATCTTGCGTCCGCAATGCGGTTACAAATCTGAAACAGAGAATGAATATCTGAATCATGATTTACAATATTTTGGCAGCTCCAAAGGTAGTACTCACTAGTTTTCAGCACTCACCAGATGTCATGACTCAAATAGAATATTAAAAGAAATTTTTATTTTGGCCAGCATTTATAGCCCCTCGAATGTTAGTGGGATATTAACTTCACTAGCAGTACCGTACAGGCCATCCTATCTACAAGCAATCTTACGGCAAAACCTAATCCGACTTGAAACAGAAATGTCTGCAGCCAACTGTGCTGGCCACCTGACCTTAGAGGACAAACTTAAAACACTGATTCCTTTCACAATGGGTTAAGAACAGTATGAATAACAAAAATTATGGTATTCACATTGGTGTTAGCTATGTTCAAAACACTTTCAATGAAATGTGAAAATTTAATGTCCAAAACTGAACATTTTTAAGTCAAGACTAATTTTGGAAATTCTACACAAAACCTTGACAGAGTTAATTTAAATATAATGTGGTAAAATCAAGGTTCCATAAATCAAGTCATCTTAAAAGCAAATAATTGATTTGGAAATTCTATGATTTTGAATTTTACATTTGCAGCGATTCTCACTTCAATACATTATTCTCTGTTATGGTGATCTATCCCAGCACTAAAATTGGCTGGATATATATATATATATAAAATTGCATTAAGTTTATTTGTGTTGGCTTAACTAGGTGAGTGAACAGACTAATACCATTCAGAAAAATTTATATTTTTATTTAAACATCCTTTTTTTTAAGTTGGTTATAAAACAAATTTGACCTTCCAAATATTTGAAAACTTATGATTCTGTTTATTCTTATATGTTATGTGAATCTCTAATTAATTGCATTTAAATTATGTTTTTCTATCCTACTTATATTGTCTGTATTTATTTGTTATTTATATGACAAAATCATAAGTAATAACAATTTATATTTAACAATAATTACAGCCTTTCAGCTTGAAAGTAAAGTGTTTTACACTGTGTAGTAAACAAATTAAAGTAATTTGTAATACCCAACCCACCTACTGAAATGAATTCAAATGTAGATAATATCAAAATGGCTGAAATCTTCAAATATTTTGTGAAGAATAAAATTTTTATTTAAAATTAAACACAGCTTCCATGTAAAACTAAATCTTAAAGTTAAAAATATAAATAGCTATGTTAGTGAGCAGGTTTACAAAATATCCGTTGATAGAGTAAAAACCTGCTTCTTTAATTTTCTGTGCGGAAAAATTTGTCTAAAGATGTACACGATGTAAAAAAATCACAACAGTAAAAATTAACAACTGAAAAATTTGCTTGAGCTGCATGCGCAATTTTTTCTTTCTTATAAACCCAATTAAAAAATCTTGAATAAATGATGAATAAAAAATCGATGGGAACCAAGGTCAGGAAGGAATGATAACAAACGTATTGAAAGTACAGGAATAAAAAACATAATTTTCATCACATTTTCAAAAATGGATCTACTATAGTTTTTCAATAAACTTTATGAAGACCTCTAACACTAATGGTTTTTAAACAAATATAGCTACAATACTTTGGAAATGAAAGAGAGAATAGCCTTTGAGTATCGCTTGCGGGGATACCTTAAAGTTTCATACGCATTTCAAAATTCTTTTAAAATAGTGTTGTTAGCCTTAAATAGTGTCCATTCTAACACTACCCCACATGATAGATTATAAATGATTTTTTTTTACCAAACTTTTACCTCCAATAAAATATTTTGAGTTTTGATTATTAGATTTGTATGGGTTGTGATACTTTAAAATTAATTATTATTTTATTAATTACCGTATATTATATTATAATGCCTCCAGAACTGTGGTACAGACTATATAATGGTTTACATACCTTAATGTCCGCCTAAAGACCTTTTTCTTTTTGTTGGGACCGGTTAATTATTATTGTTATTCCTTTATCTGTTCACAAAAAATCAACTGTGATAAACAAGAGATCTTATAAGGGTTCAGTTTTCCTCTTATGGTACGTATCTTAAAAATTAGAAAATGCTAAAGAAACCAAATTATCTCTTAACATAAAAATAATCGAGCTTGATGCGTGAGAAATACCTTAAAATAGGGTTAATAGAAACAGTTTTCAACTTCTAGACTCTGTAACATTCTTATTTTTAAATTTAAGACATTAAATTTCTGGTCTCCACCCCAAGAACAAGTTTCACAAAATGTTAATCCACTTTAAAAAAATTAAAATTTGCTGTTTCTAATCACCTTTCACATTGGGGGTGAACGGAAATAAGCATTTAAAAAACTCATCTTTTGCCTTGCTACCACGTGTGAGGTGATTAGGAACAATTCTGAATTACTAAATATAGGTTTAAGGTATAAGAAATATTCAATTACGTACAATCTGAAAAGTATGTAATAGTGAAAAAGTAAAAAATGCTGAAACCTCCTCCAAAGAAAGTTTTTGGAGGTAACAAAAATTATGAAATCTTAACCTTGACTAACAAAGCAAATCCAACAGCCAAACAGGGTTGCCAACATATCAGAACAATATTTCCCTACTAGTTTGTTTGAAGGTTAACCTGGAAATACCAAAATATAACCTCTTTATCCCTTTGGTACTATTTTGAGAACTTGAATAAGTTCAAAGTTTTGTGCTATTCACCCCCAACGTTTCTATTCACTCCATTTTACGGTATTATTTCTAAAATAAAAACACAGAACAAAATTCTCACAAAAATATGTTTAATGGTTAAACTAGTTAAAATTAAGTTGTAGCTCAAATGTCATTGAAGATGATAACTTTGTCGTTGAAATTTGTGTTTGACCATTAAACTTATTTTTGTGTTCTGTGTTTTTATATTTATGAATCTCATAACATCATAAAGTTAATAAAAATGTCTTCTACCTAATGCATTATACACCATTTGGCTTCTAATGATCACTAACTAAACTCTGAGCAAATATAAAATTGTTTAATCAACCTACAACAGCCACCAAAAAAGCATTAAAATTAATTGTATTGTTAAAAATGTTTACAGTTTTTTACCCAACAGCATAATAACAGTTTGATTTAATTTGAATTTAATGAAAAATTACATGTTTTTGTTATTGCTTCATTCTTGAGGTTCTTTTGTGTACCTGTAAGTTAAGAAGACAAATTATTTTTGAGTAACTAAATATTTCATTGTACACAGCGGCTGCGGCAGTGAAGAGCTTTTAGAAGACCATAATTATGAACAATCATCATCAAAGAATGAACTGACCAAGGATCAATCAAAAGAATTAATTCCTTTAGTAAGGAAAAGTCCAGCCTTCTACACAATTCCTCATCCTGGTAATATATGCATGATTACAAAAAACTTAACTCCTAAATAGATATTACTTCAGTCCAGTTGTGTTTTGTGCAAACAAAACCTTAAAACTCTGCTGCTGCAAAACAAACATTAACAAGCAAAGCTGTCAATTCAATATGTGTTATTGTAAAGTATTTGTAAATGGATGAAATTTCCATTTCTCAAGTTTTGAATATTTTTCTCAACCAAATAAACTAATATATTTGTATTTGTTTTAATGTTATTAGTAATAGTATGTTGAATTTATGGATAATAGTATCAAAGTTTTCAAATATATTTAACTGAAATAATTCATGAGAAATAGGCCTAACATAGAGGAAGGGAAGTCTTACTTAGAATTTCTGAGGGTGGTTGAAAGGATTTAATGCAAAGCAGCTATATGTATATTTACCATTTTTTGCTTTACATGTTTAAATTAAAAGTAGAGTAAATTACTTTATCTAAAATTTGTATGATGACAAAATGTTCTCTGATAGTTGTCCTGCATATTGTTTAAAGTCCCTTAGGGGAGTTAGGACATAGCTATTTTAAATATTTTAATTTAGTAAATCATTGAATAAATATAACAGTTTTTACTTCCTTTAAATGTTCTCTAGCCAAAATAGTTGCTCTAGATTTTGTTTAAAGTCCCATAGGACATAACTATTTGAAATAGTTTAGTAAGTCATAAAATAAATGTAAAAGTTTTTACTTCCTAACCAAAATGGGTTTTTCTTTTGTTTAAAATAGTAGGACATAACTATTTTAAATAGTTTAGTAAATCATTCTATAAATATAAAATATTTTACTTCCTTTTAAATGTTCTCTAACGAAAATAGTTGTTCTAGATTTTATTAGAGCCCCTTAGTAGGACATAGCTATTTTAAATAGTGTAGTAAATCATTTAATAAATATAAAAGTTTGTACTTCCTTTAACCCTAGATTACTTATATCAAAATTTTGTCACTTGATTACTTATGTATTGTAAATTTGACTACTAACAAATATTTTTTTTCCTTTAAATGTTCTCTAACCAAAATAGATGTTCTAGATTTTGTTTAGTGCTCCTAAGTAGGACATAGCTATTTTAAATAGTTTAGTAAATCATTAAATAAATAT
>JAGFPH010025648.1:0-10775 GCA_018207615.1 Philaenus spumarius
GAGGGGGCAATACTTCCCAGGTATGCAAAATAACTGGTAGGTTTTTTGGGGGGGGGGGGGGTCCCAAAAAATATTAAAACAATTTACCCAAAAAGGTTAAAAGTATTGTAATTGTCAACAATGTTTTACTTGTTAAATTCTTCATTTTTGTATTTACTGATGTCTAAAAACGTTGGTTTGGCATTGACCTTCGTACAGCGCAATTTTAATTGTTTGCTTGGGATCTTACTCTCACTTGTATTAAATATGTCAAAATATTACACTTTTTACGACAAAATATTACTTTTTTTGACGACCTCTAATGAGTGAAGTTCTGATTATGGGACAAAAGCCTCGAAACGAGTAAGAACAAGAAAATGGAAGTCACAGATGATGTGACATTGTAACTTATCACTTAGGCCTATAACCATATTGCGAGTGAGAACAATATTTGTTCACCATACAATACTTTTGACTTCATGAAATTCAACAAATCTATTTCGGATTTCAATTTTATTCACAAATTAAAACGTGCGTAGGCCTACACGCCTATAATAGGCCCTATAATATGTTTATTTATTACTTGCACAATTATCGGAGGTTAGATTTTTAGTGATTTTATTATTTGTTACTATCCTTCATTGTTCATTATTAACTTTTTAATAGTTTTAATTTAGAATTACCTAAAAAGTTAAATACTGAACTAACTAAAGGATTTTTTATTTGGACAAAACATTAAAAATAAAACTCGTGCTTTTAATTTGATTAAGGTACGTAAATATAGACCTATCGTCTACATAGTCTATATATGTAGGCCTACGTGTACAACTATGTAAGAGGAAGCTTACCTGTTGATGCCTTCTGTTTTTTTTTTTTTAATAGAAAGATGTTATTGAAGTTTGTTTCATATTAGTTCAAAACTGTATCTCAATAAAATATCAAACAAAAATACACCAAAAATTAGAAAACTTGATCTGTTTTTGAAGTAAACAAGTAGCCAAAAGAGCTTAGAAAACCATAGATTAGAAATTTTACTATATAAGTTACTTAAGGCTCGGCTCCCCACATTCAAATATATTTTTGTGTTGTTTTTGTCAAAAAACGAAAGCTGTTTTTTTCTCTCTTAAAGTAGAATAGATTGTGGGTGTTGATTGCTAAGGTTTTTTTGCAATATCTCTTTTTGCAACTGAGTAAAAAATGAATAAAATTTACTAATTTTTACTATTTATATCATACGTTTATGAAAACAATAAAACGGGTTTTGAAAATGTATTTAGCATATAGTACTTCAAAATGAAACCAAATTTTTAAATTTATTCCACGAATTAACAGAAAAAAATGATTTATTTTGTAGCATTGCTCTTGTACCACCTATAGTAAGTTTTGGAAGACGTGCTGGGCAGATAGATGGTACATGTCAAATTCCCTAATCAAATGAAATGTGCGAGCACTTACCTCAATTTGAAATATAACCCTTTTGACACTTGGTTTACCATTTACAAATAAAGTATACTCAAAGTTAATTAAACTGATTTTATTCTCAGTAAAAAAATTATACGCCCTTAATAATAAAATATGAAATTTATATGCCCTTAATGAAAATACAATAATTATTAAATAACCCTCCCAAAAATTTTATTAATAAAACCCACCCGTTTTCATTTTATTCAGAATTTAATTTTTACAATAATATAAAAAATTACACTTATAAATTTAATACAATTATAATAATTGGCACAGGTGTGTGTCTATTTGAACACAAATTAGATTTTAACTTAAATCTAATAATAGGCACACTAGCCTAAATCTTAAGTCTATCTGGAAAGTATTAATTATAATTACGATATTTAAAATAAAAATGAAGTTAATAAAAAATTTATATTTAAATTTGGAAAAGGTTGTGATATCTCTTAGTTAATTCAGAGATATAATCCTTTGAGGATTGAATTCTCTAAATTGGCATGCTACTTCACCCAATTATTTAATCTACATAAAGTACGGATTCTAACAGTATAAAAAACTTTTATTTTAACAGGTATTTCGAATTTTAATAATTGAAAATATTTGAGAATTATCACAGACTGACATGGAAAAGTTACTAAGCGAGGAAATTTTTTATTTTTGGGTTATAAACAAACTTTCAGCGGGAAAGTTGTAGCCAATGAATTGATCTAAACTATCCAATTCACCGATTTGTGATAAAATGATAACATCATTATGAAATCGTTTTTTAAATGAGCACAAGGAGGTGCGGCGCCGAGACTCCCGAAGAATAGTTGTTTGATACGGAATAACGTTTATTTACATATTGTTATTTTAAGGTAATATAGTAAATCATAAGGTATATTATTAGTATTGATTGCTGATATTTAGGCCTTTTTATGCAAATCGTCTGATTTGATATTATTCAGCTGCCTCAAGTTAGCACTTTCTTGGCTTTAGGTCAAACTTCTGTTAGTATAGGTTGTATCAGCTGTCCTTAATCCGCTGTTTTCAGTTATTGATGGGATTTGTGCTTTTGTACACGTTGACATAAAATATACACATTAAACACCAATTATGTAATTATTTAAAAAATAAATAGTCATTATACAAGTTTTTTTTAAATTTTAAGAAGCACGTTGACATATAATATACACGTTAAACACCAATTATGTAATAATTATTTAAAAAATGAATAGTCATTATACAAGTTTTTTTTTAATTTTAAGAAGCACGTTGACATATAATATACACGTTAAACACCAATTATGTAATTATTTAAAAAATGAATAGTCATTACACAAGTTTTTTAAAATTTTAATAAGCATGTTGGCATATAAAATACACATTAAACACCAACTATACAATTTAAAAAAAATGAATAGTCATTATTAAGTTGCTTACCTAATCGTCTTCAAAAATAACCTCTTCTTCATCAGCTTTCTCAAAATGTTGAATATAGTTGTTGTTGATGAACCTGGTTGGTCTGCACTGATTGAAGACTTTTTTGTAGAGTTGTGCAGAGGTCATTTTTGATATTATGACTTTTATCGGTTTGAACGAAGCACAATTTCCATTTATTTTAACACCGTCTTTGGTTAATAAAATTCCATTTACAGTTTCGGTCAACAGTTTGTTACGTGATTTTGTTTTGATGTTGTTAATTTTACTGAATATGCGTTCACAGTCAGCGTTGGAGTGGGGTAATGAAAGAGCCTCTAATGCAAATTTGGGAAGTAGGCCTACTTTAAACTCAATTTCTCCGAAAATATTTTTATAATTTAATAGTTTGGACCAAAAAATATTTTTTTTTTTTTTTTATTTATTTTATTTTATTTATTTTATCCACATATGTACATGATATTTTAAAAAATAAATTTACAAGGATAATCCAGTCACCTAAATCCAGTAGCGGTGACTGAGAAAAAAGAATATAAAACTTATAGAATTAATATTACAGTCCACAGAAATATTTATATTTTACTTTCGTGCGGCATTACTATGATGCCTGCTCTGCGCAAACATTAAGTAAAACAAAACATAACTAAAACTATTAAACTAAAAAATTAAGAACTAAACAACATAAATATCTTATAAAAACACTATGTACATCCAAGTCTGCTTCTAGATATCCCCAGAAACCTCTCAAAAGCGAAAGATAATCATTTCAGAATATTGGTTATACTATCTGTGTTACTTGTTTTAAATAACCAATCTTTGGATTTATGTAAAAATATTTTCAATGTTGCACAGGTCCTAATTTCCTTTGGTAGGCAATTATATGCCTTCGGTCCTACCGCCAAAAGAGAATTTTGAAAAACTTTTCTAGAGGCCCTCGGTCTCCTCACATGCAACAAAGAATGACCTCGCGTACTGTAGTAAGCGAGGTCATTGTCATTATTGCCACTTCGAATGAAAAATATTTTTAAAACTTTAAAAATAAATAAATGTTTAAGGGGTAAAATTTTTAAAAATTCAAAAAGAGGAAAAGACGGTTCTAGCTTACTCTTAAATAAAATAACTCGTACAAAAAACTTCTGCGTGGTCACCAAAGGTTTCAATGCTGATTTTCTTGCACCACCCCAGCATTCAATTGCATATTGCAATTGGGAATGAATTAACGCAAAATAAAGGATACGTAGCAGCTCTGTATCACAAATTTTCCTCAAATAATAAAAATTTTGAATATTTCGTCTGATTTTGGAATGTATATATTTTATATGTTCTTCCCAAGACATTCTACTGTCCAAATAAACACCAAGATATTTTATTTTATTTACATTTTCAATAGACTGGCAAGAACATGCTGTATGACTTACGCATAATACATCATGATAAATTAAATTTTGTTTAAATCCTAGACCTCTCAAATCAAAATTTATATATTTAGTCTTTTCTATATTAACAACCATCCCGTTCACGTTACACCAATCCCTTAATACAACCAAATCATGTTTAATATACGTTTCGTAAAGATCCCATTCACTATTGATATATTGCAAAGCAATGTCATCCGCAAATGCTCCAATTCTACCCTTGAAGCTTTGGTCCAATAAATCGTTAATGAATATTAAGAAAAGTGTTGCAGCCAAGACAGATCCCTGGGGGACTCCTATTATGATTTCCTGCTTATTGCTGAGGTGATTATTCACGCGAACTTGCTGCATACGACCGTTTAGGTAACTAGCAAACCAATTCAGTGCAACGCCTCGAATATCGTCATCCAAGTTATTTTTTATGTCTTGATGAATCTGGTCTTTTATAATTGGTAGCTTCATCCATTCGTCATGGATGATGAATCCAAAGATTGAAATAAACTTATATCATTTGCAATTCGCGGAAGACACAGAAGTAAGGGGAAAATTGATGTATTTATTTGTCGATAATCAGAAGAAAGAACTTCTTTTTGAAGAAGTACAGTTAATTTAGACAACACAGGATCTTGGAAGTCGTACTTTTTTTTATTTCTAGTGTTGGCCCTACTGCTCACCAAAAACGTCCTACAATTTCGTATAAAAGCGTCAACCTTTTCCTTTTCTGACAAAATTTCCTTTTTTTGTAATTCTTGTAGAACATCAACACCCAAGTACCTTTCAGTATTTGATAAAAAATACTGATTATTTTCTGGTCGGACACCCTCTTTATAATCAATTTTTCTAAAAACATAATCGTGTGATACTAAAATTTCTGTATAGACTTGTTTAATCCTTATATGCAAATTTGTAATTACAACTGAAGTACTCTGAAAATACTGATTTAGCTCTGTGAATTTGGGTAGTATCCACTTAAGAAAAAGGAGGTACATTTTTAGAAATGGATCTTGAAGCTATACAAAAATCTGTTCAGTTAGAATTGTTTTTTCAGACGTTCATATCTGTGAAAAATAATTTTAATGCACTCCACTGTTCCACTACACGAGTCACTGCAGCAATTACAGATAGCCAACGGGTTTGTGACGTAATAACTTGTGTACCTCAACATCAACAAATTTTTGAAATTGTTCAAAGAGTGCCAGTCTCTTAGCACTGCCATGCATAAAATTAAAAACGCCACGCACCAATTCTTCTAACTCTCGAGGCAGTTCCTTACAGGCTTCACTTGCATATACATTTAGTAAATGACACACTAATATAATTATGCCTGGTAATTCGGACTTAAATCTACTAGCAAAAGAATTGTTTGCCCCCATCATTGTATTGCAACCATCAGCTCCGAATCCAATAAAAGTCCCTAGGTATGTTATTTTGATCAAAAACACTTGTTAAAATAAAATATAAGTTTTTCATAGTTCCTCATTCTTCAGCGTTCTTTTAGATATTAGGATCATAAATATTTTTTAATTAAAAAAAAACTACCCACAATGCGGTTTAAAAGATTCAAAATATCTTACAATTATGCACATTGCCTTTACACTGGAAGTTTCTGTAGACTCATCAATTAAAATGGAAAATGTAGTTGTTTTTAGCTTTTTAATTAATGTTTCTTTAAAAGAACTGTCAATTACGTTCTTTACAATGGCAGTTCATTTTGTTCTTTTTAAAGATAAATTTTTGGCAGTTTCTGAGTCTTGAAAGTTTTGTTTAATTATGTCTATAAGGTGGTCAGCAGCTTTAAAAGAAATATTGTGCTCAGTAAAAATCCCAGAAAGCCGAATTTCAGCAATTTCAGTGCTTTTATTGACAGGATCAATTTTTCGAAAACCTAATGAGGTACAGTAATTGTTTTTTGTTGACTTACCGCAGATTTAATACATTGCTGGTGCTTGGTTCCTTTTGCATGTTTTTTTAGTACTTGTATTTCAGCGGTAAAAGAAACATTATACACACAACACTTGGCTTTATATCGGTTGTTAATGTCTGGTTGAAGCCATTTCTTGAACCGTTCATCTGATTCCCACTGAACACGGTATTTTTGTTGTCGATGTTTTTGGCGTTCCGTTGATATTAATTGTTTTTTGCTAGTTGAAGGTCCTTCCTCATCTGAACTCATTTTGTAAAAAATATATATTTCATACACCTTTCACAAACAAACTTACATTCAAACACTCAATACTTAACTTACTTAACACTTGTCTTAACAACACATAACACAATGACAATGAACTCTGCAAAGTGCAAAGTTGACAACTAAACTGGCAAAACGTGGGAAATGAAATGGGGTGGAATAGGAATAGTGTAGGCTAGGTATTCGTTGTTTTATGACATTTAGCTCTGTTGAACTTTTTTTCTATTGTTTGTTTGGCATCTAGATAGTGGAGTGAGGCATCTAGAAGGAATGCACGTTATCTGTAGCGGAAACGATATTGCCTATATAGGCCTACAGGTGTAAAAGCTTTGAACAAAAAAGAGATAGAGAGAGATATTAAATAGTAGTAACAGATCTTGTCAATTAAGTAAAAGTCAGCACTTTGTTGCTCTGTGGGTTGAAGTCTGTCAATATTATTGGAGTGAAGCAAAACTATCGTACTTTTGGCGTACGATAGTAACCTACTATCCGCCTCAAGTTATAGTACAATTACGATAATTATCATACGTCTGGCAACACTGACTGAACTAAACTAGTCTAGGGTATACACTCCGTCCTCCCTACTCCTCTCCGTTCATGCCCAATCACAATGCCTCTAGATGGGAAGTCGGAGGAGTAACGTAAACCGTTTCAAGCCTTAATAAATAAAAATAATAAAAATATACTTCCTTTTAAACAATTAATAAAATAAACTTAAATATAATAAAAAATACAATAAAAATAAAAATAAAAAAATATAATATACTAGTGTACCCGACAATGCTTCTCTATTGCTTGATTTTTGTCAATGTAAACTCAAAAAGCTAATACTCTTCAAATTTGCTAAGTAATGTTGCTATGGTAATGACATGTCGCTATGCTTTTTATACGAACAGCTGTTTTTGTGCCCCTGATAAAATCAAAAGAAATCTTTCTTCCATAAGATTAACATTGAAACTTTGAAGTCCAGTGGGACACAGCCCTAATGGCCTAAAACCTTCCCAGGGTTAACCTGTGTTACTATGCAAAATTTCAAAGCAATCGGATGGACGGTTTGGTAACGCATAAAGGACAAACAGAAGACAGACAGACATACATTGGATTATATATATATATATATATATATATGGATAATCTTATAATCTATATAGGATAACACAATAAACTGAGTACAAATTAGTAATATAATAAAATAAAACAAACATAATTCATAAAAATAAATGTAACAAATAATATTGCTTCGGCCTAGATTATAACCTTCCACATTTGATTATAGATTATTGTTATTTAGTTTTTTAGTCTTTTTGTTCTGTTATTTTTCTGTAGGGTTTCACGCACATCATCTAACATTTTTTAATTTCATCTTTCCAACTTTTATTTTCCATTTTTGAAATTTGAATTTATTAAAGTTTTTATAGACCTTCCTACAGTTCCATTAGTTTGGGACCAGTAGGGAGTTATTTCTCTGTGTTCACACTTTTCTTCCAGTGTTCATTATCAGTTTTTAATACTTGGGATACCAAAAAGCTTAAAAGAGTATCTTTAATCATTTGATAATTACATTTGGTATAATGTTTGGAATAATGGCATCAATTGGAAATCGTAAAAAGAAACAGTATTTGCAATTAGTAAATGGACCACAAAATTCCTCTTTCCACAGGCCTGAAAGTATAGGGTTACTAAAAAATGGTTCACTTTTATAACTCTTTTATACATGTGTTGTAATTCAACATAGTAAACATGATTTGATTTTTCTTTCTACGAAGTCATCTAATTTGGGGAACGAATATTTTTTTTTCAAATGACTACATTTGAAGTTACAATTGGTTATAAATCCTTTACAAACTAAATTCAGATCCCAAATGAATAAGACTAGCTGCACTTATTAAAACGTAATTAATTGATGTCCCTCATGTAGTCGAACACTTGTACAATTACAATTACAACACTTACGATACTACTTACATATATTCACATTTACGCACATGTCTGATACATGGAAACATTCCTTACATTTTCTCCTTCCCTTTAGAGTCACCTTTGTTTTTTTTCCAAGAATAAAAACACTTATACTCTATCTAGTTCAGGTTGGCCGATGGACCCGGGACTACCTGGGGCCACCCCTATAATCCCTCGCCTCTGTCCACTGCCTAGGCGATGAGCCACCTACTGGCTGTGTTTATACAATGGTACACTTTCTTAACAGAATAATAATTTAACATTTTTAAAAGTATATTTGAAATCTACTAAAAAGTTATGAGAAATGATACCAAACTCGACCTAGGTATTAGAACATTTAATCTGATTTGACAATGTTTATAAACGAACAAATCTGGTAACAAGTCTGGTTCTGGGTGACTCATGCTATTTCTGAAAGAGGGGGATGTGACTCATTTAGTGAAACTGCAATATGTGACCAGTGAAAGTGAAGGGGTGCACATCGCGAGTACGTGAAATTCGGCCAGTCGCTATGCGTGTTTTTGTGCTTATTAAGAATTACATTTATTGACGTTCAGTGTTTAAAATTTTAAAAGTCAAATTAATTTGTTATTTTTTCCATTCTTCTGTAATGGATCCTTCAGAGAAACGGGGAAAAGTTTATCATTCTCAAGCTCGAATTATAATTGCATCAGTCCTTCAGTATTTCGAGCGAGAACGCGAATTATTAATTATTATTAACGCGAATTATTATTATGGATTAAGTACATTATAACTCAGTAAAATTATTTACTATTATTAACAAATTCTACGGTCAATTTACTTTTACCCAAACAGTCCCTAAGTAAAGCTTTTAATATTCATTACAGCTTAAAACGTGCCTTCTAAATTGTCTAAATAAAAAGTCGCAGTTACAATGTAAACAATTCTTAATAAAGTTGGTATTAAATGTTCTAATACCTAGGTCGAGTTTGATATCATTTTTCATAACTTTTTTAGTAGATTTCAAATATACTTTTAAAAATGTTAAATTATTATTCTGTTAAGAAAGTGTACCATTGTATAAACACAGCCAGTAGGTGACTCATCGCCTGGGCAGTGGACAGAGGCGAGGGATTATAGGGGTGGCCTCAGGTAGTCCCGGGTCCATCGGCCAACCTGAACTAGACAGAGGAGTATAGTGTTTATTAATTTTTTTATCTTGGGATATTTTGTTGTTATCTTTACTGTTAGAATTTTTAAATTTGATTTGTCATGAGTAAGTTTATTAATAAATTAACTAGATCCATTTTCTTTATAAAACTGCACATTAATTTATCATATTCTTGTATTTACATTTGACGTTATTTTTTCACTTTAAGTCCTTTTATTCATTCCTTTGTTTTTGCAGTTTTATTCTGTGATTGTTAGAAATGGTTTAGTGAAGAATATTTACCTACGGTAATGGTATTTCATTCTTATTGACTTTAAAAACCTTATTATGGTTTTATATAAGCTTCTCATCGAAAACAATAATAATTGTTAGTAATCTTCATCTTTGAACTAAAACATTATATTTTAGGCCTAATCTATAATTTTTTCTCCAATGAAAATTGAGAAGGAAAAATATTCTTGGAACCATTTTAAATATTTATTTAATTTGTCTATGCCTATATCAAGATAAAAGGGATTGATTCTATATGATCACCCAGTTCATGAGTACAGTCAAGTAGTACAATCATTCTGCAGTACAAGCTTTTTATTATCAATGCTTTATCAGTTCTCAGCCAGGCTGGCTTGGTCAGCTGTTTTGCTCTGTTGGGACGCATAACTTTTAATGATAATAATGAGTGCAATGTAAGCACTTTGGTATTGGTATTAGTTGTTCAGTCTTGGTCTTCAGTGTGCATTGTGTGCAATTTGGGATTTCATAATTTTATTACTGTCTAGTATCATTTGAAAACAAATGCTTTTACTTAATATTTGTAATATAATATACGTACAGTACTTTGGGTACTATACATATACATTGTCTGTTTGTAGAAACTATTGTCATCAGTATTGTATTGCACTATATTCAAATTTATTATTCAAAATTTATGTACCCATACTAAGTTTGCTTATTTCTGTATATTTGATTTATTGTAACCAAAGAACAATCTTACTACAATGTGTGCTTAAGATTCTTACTAAGTTAATGGTTTAAGTAAGCACACAATAATCAATTATAAAACAAATAACCTACTATGTACAGTAGAACCCTAGAAATATGCAGTACAAAACCATAAGTGCAATACTATAAAACACTGTTTTGACTTCAATTATCTATACTAATATTATAACTTAAAAGAGGTAAAGTTTGTTTGTTTGTTTGTATGTAAGGGGGTAATCTC
>JAGFPH010025649.1:0-10774 GCA_018207615.1 Philaenus spumarius
CTCTCTTTCCATGAATTCATCGCTTCTTCTTCCAATTTTGCCAATAATTCATTCAATATTTTATTTCCCTGTCCATTTTTTTTTATCTTTAGAAAATCTAAATCGTAGTGCATTTTATCCCCCATTTCCAACCAGAACCTAGCCCAAGAAATATTCCTTGGTGGTATTATTGTATTATAGGTGGTATTGGTACTGCCGTGTCTATTCTGCATGACTTGGCAACACCGCTGCCGAAAATATCCGATCGTTCCCGAAGAACCTCCCACTACAACTGCAGTCCAATACGTGTCTGGTTTTAATTCGTCTATAGTTACATACAAAAACACTTAGGCTTCGGCTACGATAAAAGTGACGATCTGTGAGCGGTGGGCTGCGAGCGCTGGTAAATTTTTTATCCGAAAGTGTATCCTTGTTAAATACGGCTGAGTGGCTGCAACACCAGCGGTGGGCTAACAATCGCCGCTTTCTATCAAACACAGTTAGATAATTTTTCGGCTCCCGCTAGACGCTCACTATTGAATTTACTATCACCAAACGGTTAACAAAAAGGTTGCTAATTTTTGCGCATGTACTTTCGGATTTTGCATTTTGTTATGGGTTTATTTATGGTTTAAAACTACAAAGGAAAAAAACATTCGGTTATGGGCCTGTTTACCATTGTTATTTTCACCAGGATGTATATATTTTTAAATTCTTATTCCCCCGGGTTACACCTGAATTTCTGTACAAATTAAAAATTAATTAGGCCTATTATGGTTCAAGATATATAAACTCCATTGTCATTTTACTCTATGCAATAAGTAATCAAATGTACATGTAGACATTCTAGTATACTGGAAGATTCGCCCTTCGTCCCGCCATAGTTCACTAACCCTTAGCCTATTTCGGTTAGTTGGATACACGCCCCAACGCCTTTGTTGTTATCTTAAGCTGGTTACACCATCGAACACATAAGACCAATAGATGGAGCATAGCTAGTCGGCCGGTGAAGCCGAACTGTCCGCCTGACCCAGACAAGATGGCGGCGGATAGGCATGACTCATTCTAGACGCGAGCGTCAACGCCAGTAGCTCTAGCCTTTGCTATTGTCATTCGCACAGAGAACCTGACGAAAATGAATATGTTGTAATCCATATTCAACAATCAAACTTGTTTGTATTCACTAATAATAGTAGCACTTCTGTAAGATTATCATTATATTTCGAACCTTAAAAATAGTATAAATATTTGTATATTAGTAGCCTATGTTTCACTTTCAAACTTCATTGTAATCACCAATAAAAAGAACTATATTATCAAATTTTGAACACAAAAAAAATTAAAATCTTTTGATGTTATTAGGCTATAAACAACTATGTGATTTGATTCTATCCAATATTATATTCTTTGCTCGATTAGTGTTCACATACTATAGATTTTCAACTTTTACTACTTTACATTGTAAAAATAAACTTTTAAAACATATTGTTTCATTGTTTTTATGTGCTATACTTTTTCAATATAACATACGACAATTTCAGGTAATGTAAGAAAAGATTTTATTTTCAAAGTATTTTCGGATCTCTACCCACTTAATTTTAATATTATGTCAATAGATACTAAACAATTTGTATTAAATAATGCCAGGCTTAATTAATGCTTTTCAGTACAATCAATATTTCTAGTCCACTAATTAAAAATTTATGACAATATCTAAAATAAAATAAATTAATTGAGACTCCATAAAATATTAAATGGTATTTCAGGAATGAAACCTTTCCCGTTAAAGTACCAGACATTAACAAAAACTAAACTTTGGTTATTGATATAGTATTAGTAATATACTAGTTATCACAAAAATGTCATTACAGTAGTTGTTAATACAAATATTCATGCAGTATATACAACGAATTTGCCATACCAACACTTGCAGGTCGATGGGCGGAACGCTCTTTCCGCCGCGGCAAAACTTTTTAACTTTAACTGAGTTATCTACGAAACTAAAGGAGCAAATTAAAAAAAATAGGATTAGTAAAATTCTGTTCTAAGGCTACAATTTCCACCGTTTTTTAACGTACCTGACCAAAAAATAAAAAAAAGTAGTAGCAATCGAACTGTTTTATGTCATGCTTAAAAATGTATATAAAAAGTTAAAGTTATTTTTGTGTAAAAAAGGCTAAAGTAGTGTTATTTGATTTTTAATTCCTTTCATTAGCACCCACAACTTGTCAACTTTACACTTGCGAAGTTTCAAAATTTTAACTTTACTCTAAGTATGTTAAATCACAGGTTGAGTGAAACGAGAGCATTGGCATAATTCAAAGTTGAGAGCGCCGTTTATGTCTTTCTGACCCAGACAAGATGGCCGTCCTGGCTTCACCCGCTATAGTGTTAGCTTTATAGGCATGCTCCATCTATTGGTCTTATGTGGTCGATGGGTTACACAATGAAGCGGCGTGGCTGCCACGCGGAGGCACGCTGCATGCGTCGTGCAAGTGCATCTGCTAGTACGATGAATGAGCTTATACACTGGAATGGCGCCTCGTGGCCGTACATTTATATCTGACCATCATCAGTATGGTCAAAAATGGCAACAAGTGAAGACTAGTTGTTCCTGTTGTTAGATGTCGTTGTAAGACGAAGGCGTAAAAGTAGTATAGGCATACCGGGACAACACTGGATTCACCCTTACTTTAAGAACAATGGACAGTCAAGCAATTTGTGGCGACGAAAGAGTTTTGGTTACCTGTTGCATTATATTTTTTATCGAGTGCCTTCCGTGCCTTGTCCTGCTCGTTTCTGTTGCTATACTCTTTAAAATTAGAATTATATTGCACAGGAAACTCTTCCACAGCCTGAACAAAGGTTACTTTTGCACAGTCATTATACAATAAAGGCGTTATATGTGAAATACAATGGTAATAATTGAGTGGAACACAAATCAACTCTGATCTAACCACTGACGAAACAAAACAAATGACAAAGTGTAGAACTGAGAGTAGTATCTGCGCTTGCGCTGACTCGAGATGCGTGTGGCATGCGTCGCCAAACATCAACCGATCGGTGTTCGAGTGGCAGGTGCGTAGCGCAGCGGGGTGCACAGAAGATGCTCCACGCCATTGCTACTTCAGTGTGTAGGTTTTCGAGTTACGTGTAGCCACTTGCCACTTTCAGCGAGCTGCATGCCACGCCACTTGAGTGTGTAACCCGCCTCAACTTAAACGATAAAAAAGGTGCCTCTTACTTAACATTTCCATCAGTACTACCTCATCATCCGACATCATGTCGTCGACTGAGCAGAGTGGGGAAAATCTGGCGGTATATGACTGACAATATGGGCCCTGGTTTGTGCCACTTACGCCGCCGCTTGCACCCGCTCGTGCCGCTCACTGATTGTCATTTCTATCGTAGCCAAGGCTTTACAAGCCCGTACTATTCCAAATTATGAACCATGTCTACATTGTATGATATTTCCGTGCGTATTCCAGGTATGCACCCGTTAATCTTCCTGACTGTATATTTTCTCATAGTATACAGCACTGGGCACTGTTTGACCGAGCGTAAGCGAGGTCTCCGTTTTAACTCGACAGTTCTGTTCGGCATTTCGTCTGTGTGTATGTATGTCTGTGTGTCTGTCTCACGATTACGGCCAAACGCCTTGACCGATTTTGATGATTTTTTGCATGAATATTCCTTATTCCTAGGCCGAGTCATGTATATATACGGTTTTTTACATTTTTCGATTTTAACCCCTTAAATAAAATAAAAATGGCGGCCGGACCGTTTCTCTCAGTGTAAGCTTTTTTCCAAAGCCAGTTTGTGGCCCGTAAGTCGAATTTAAAAACTAATAACATTTTGCCATAAGCAAATTAAATTTTAAACAAAATTTTATTCTTGATTTTTTTCCGTATCTCTAACGGTAAGCTCACAAAATGGCCGTAAACTTCGAATTTGTTAAAAATCGTCCAAGTTTTTGTACTTCAAATATGTTTTTATACGTTTATTCTAAACCAATTCAAAAGTGTTCCGTAGCTTTTTTGTAGATAAAGGTTTAAAGAATTCATATATGCCAGTAAAAAAAAATATTGATGTAAAATTAAGAAAGTTATTAGCTCAAGAAATAATCACGTTCAGTAACGAAAAGAAAATGTTTAACTTTAGGCCTACATAAAAGGTAGTAAAAATTATTGTAATTTTTTTCATAAATTTAAAAAAGTTTCGTAATTTAGTTCTAAATAGAATTGTATAAAAATATTTATCAATTTCAAATTTCTTATTTTGAAAACAACAGTTTGTATGTTCCTACTACAAGACTGCTAACAAAACTAGGTCTGTTTTGAATAGTAATTTAGGAATATATCATTTGCCCAAAAATGACATATTATTATAAGAAAGTGTAGAGGATAAATCAAAGAATTGAATTGTATACTTGTAAATTATCATTGTAAATTTCATAAAAGTATTTGACTTAGCTTTACTTGAATTACAAAATGAGATGAAACAAATGAAACCTCGCGGCGATAAAGGACATACAAAAAATGACCGTTGGACACCGTGGGAAGTGTTGATACATGGATTGAGATCACTATCACCAATGACTACATATCAATAAGACGAACAGTTTAAATGGGTAGAATTCAGCCCATTAAAGTAGGTATAAAAGTGTGATTTTGCATCTCGCCGTTAGGAGCGCTGGGCGCTCTTTTTGCAGACGAGTGTGTGACAAGAATGGAAAGAGAAGGAGAGACAGAGAGATCCGACTGTTATGTGACCTTGAACGCAGATTGTTGTGTCGACAGACAGTGCATGCCCCTCTGTTATTTATCATTGCAATTATTAAATTTAATCAAATCAGTTTCATTTATTTTGACACATAAAGCTGTTTGTTTATACAAGTTTTTATTAAATTTATACTATTGGTAAGTTCTTTTAAGAATTGTTTCAGTTAATACTAAACTCGTAGGAGTCAGCTGATTTGAGTTTTGTCTGACTTATTGTTTGTGATGATATAGTAACAATCGGCACCAGCTGATTCTGTTTTTGTTGACTTTATTATTGTTCTAAAAAAGCAACAAACAATATTGTATCCATAGTATTGCATTTAGAAACATTTTAGCATTAAGTTTTTCGTGTTTTAAACTGTGTTTGCTTTATTAATTAACTATGGAAATTGGAAAGTTACACAAACCTCCTAAGTGAAATAGATTCTGCCAATAAAAATATTGCAAATATGGTTTAGTAACCAGGACTACTCTTAAGTACTTACTAATTGCATAAATTTAATACAAATTTGTGTAAACAAACAGTTTTCTGGGTCAAAATAAATGAAACGCATTTGACTAAATTTATTATTGCAATAAAATATTATCGCCGTCCGATCCTGGACATCGCCCCCAAGAGGGGCGTGCACTAACTGCCGGAAAACGCCATTCAGGATATGATTCTAAGCGTAAAAATGATTGAAAAAATTCCTATGAAGGTATGTCCTAAAATGAGCGTTCCTTCTATCAGTCTGTATGTGATATTTTAATTAAAAATTATTAGTTAAAACCCACTAACAATATAGAGATGAAACTTTCCACGTAAGCGCACACGCTTGCAGACTTATTTAGTGTAAAAAATCTGTTTACATTTCTAAAAGGCGGACATTAAAAGTGTTTGTAGATACGACCGTTTTAATGTTACTTGAATTTGTAAAATTTAATGCCTCAAACTGTTCCTTTACAAAACAAACAATTGATTCAAACTGTCAAATTTCAAATACATATATTTACGGATTGATAGTCATGGGTTTGATTCCGAGTTTTTCAAAATCAAGCCGTAGGTGCAGCAGGATTGAAGCACCTCAAAGTACAGTTAACCAGAAAAGTCCTAAATTCCCAATTATCAATATGTGCCCCCACCATTAAAAACGCGGGGGAAAAATAATTGTATTATTAACACACTGTTTTTTATGCACTGATTACAAATCTTATATTGCAATATTTCTGAAACAAACTAAGCGAACGTGAAACCCAAATTTGTTATTTGTCTACCATTTTTGACGAAACTCACTTTCTTTATGTTTTTTGAAGTGCTAAATTTGAATTTTATATTGGATTTACACATCTCACTTTTGTGGCGCGCTAATAAATTACACTTATAAATGATTTTATTATACAAAGAATTATTTAAATGAGGGACTTGAGACTATTTTGTTAGTTATGTTTCGCTGCTGAAGTAGCATTTATATTCCAATTATTAAAAAAAGGATGTTGGTAATAGGAAAAATAAACTGATAGATGTGTTTAAAATAATTAAACTTTATGGGATCAATGCAAAGTTATTATTTACAGATGCATAGACTTAATAGTTAACTGCGGAAATGACGATTTTGCAGAACTACCAGACAATAAGTTGAGGTACCGTGTCCCGTGTTTAGTTCATTTTAAAAGTACAACATTCACCAACTCATTGAAAAACAGGCTAGAATGTTGATTGTTATACTTTCCTGCTAGAGAACGGAAAATTTGGCAATTATTAATTTTAAGTGTTTTATAGGAAATAAAATAAATAATAACATACGAAATTTACATAGTTACGTCTAATTGGTGAACTGGGGGCAACAGCCCCTTCACAATAAAAATAAATTTTTAGCCGAATTTTCGAAGAAAATAAGAGCTATATTACACTCGACTCAATTTGAAAATTACTTTATATTATATATATATCTGTTTTATTCCCGGATCGATAAGTGGTAGTAAATATGCTTCAAAATTGCTGATTTTTTGGTGAAAGGGTCCTAGTAGGATTCTTCAGATATACTTTTTTTTGTTCTTCGATCGGATTCAAAATGGCGGAGTTATACCGATTAATCGTTTTTGGGTAGGGATTTAAGTATATGGATTTTTCCCACCTTGATAAAATGGTAGTAAATATGCTTCAAAATAGCTGAAATTTTAGTGGAAGGGTCCTTGTAGGATGTCCCAGACACTGATATTTTCATTTTTCGATTTTACACAAAATGGCGGTTTGTTTGATTTAAACCAAAATGGCAAAGCATTTAATTAAACTTTGTTTACAGCATACGAATCGTATGGTTCTTACCTACGAATCGTAAAAGTTTCATAATTTTACAGCTCTGCTAAGTGTATTAAATAGTAGTCTCTCTCCCCCCTCCCCCAGTCTCTCTTCTGCACTTCATTGAATCCGACACTCGTCTGCAAAAAGAGCTCTCAGCCTCCTAACGGCGGGATGCAAAATCACACTTTTATACCTGCTTTTTTGGGCTGAATTTTTAACATTGGAACTTTTCGTCTTATTGATATGTAGTCATTGCTATCACGACGTTTTAAGATCGTTTGTTTTCATTATTTCTAATATTGGAATATGATATGTAACTTAAGTTAACTTATGATACATTGTTAAGTTTGAGTTATTTAAGTATGTAAATATTTAATTGTATGTTGTCCCTCTATAACGCGATATTTTTAGCTAACTTACGCATTATTAACCTAAATAAGACACAATGCCTCTAAAAGAAAATCTTTAGCAGTTAAAGCTCAAGAAAATAAATAAAAACGAGAACTAGAAATCCCGGAATCGCGGGAATTGTAAATAATGGTTCATTGGCTAAACTTTGTGCTTACTTCCTTACTGGCACACTATTTTTAACCTAAGCTCAAAACTACATTTATTTGTTATTTCAACGAGCGAGGTCTTTGTTCACAGAACTACTAGTAGTTAAGGATATATCCCTTCACGACGATTAACGCATGCATTCCTGCAGTTGCCGAGGCATAAATGTTTTTGTGTGTAACTATGTGTGTGTGTAGTATAACCAAGTTTCATTTGAGAAGAAACCTGATAATGGCTGAATAGCCGAAACGATCGTCGTTTTGAAAGTACATAAAGAAACAGAATATTGTAGACAGTAAGTTTTAAATATAATAATTAAAAAAATAAAGTACCTACTAGTTTATAATGTTTTATTTATTTAGAGTTGTAATTTGTATGTACCTTTTATTTGTATTTATTATGTATTTTTTCTGTTTAATTAGTAAAATTTAATTCTGTGTTTACTATCTATAAGAATAATCATTGCTTATGGGACAATAGGACGAGAAGAACTGATGGACCTAACTTTGCCCTAAACAAATCTCACGTTCTCCTCTTTGTATGTAAGTTTATAAATCGAAAACTTCTGATCAGATCTTCAGTCAGTTCTCTAGGAATGTCTAATCAAAATCGGTTCAATACACGTTCTAACTCAGTTAGGACACAGCGATGGTTAATTTACACACTTAAGAGAAGTTTGCAAGAGAAGGACAACAATTAAGACCACACTTTATTGCAATATACTTGTCTGTTGATTAATGCAAACTATCCTTTGGTCAACCAAAATAACACTAAGGTCGGAACAAAGTACGGAATCAAGGGAAATAGGTCACCGTAGCGGTCATTGAGGAGGGGGGGGGGGGGTTGCCTTGCTTTAATTAGTTCAGAGCGCGATTTCAAGATGTTTAGTTAGTTATAGAGCAGCCGTATATTTACAACTAGATTTCATTATCATTGGTGATTACTTTTCTTCTTTGATAATTATATGCATACATGATAATGAACAAGGTATCTGTCAACCTTCGCAGACTTGTCCCTCCCACACCACTCTCTAAAACCAACAAAAACATTTTATAAAATCAAATCCAAATAAAATACGTTTCTATTATTCCATTTCTTCAAACGTAATAATAGAAATAATAGACAGACAAACAACAAACTAAGAAAATTAAAAAAACAATATGCTGGATGTCCCCGAACTGTCTGGACCCCTTTTGTGGATATGTTCCTGGGATCCAGACAAACATATTTCATTCACATTATAAACAAGGCTCTATGGTGCTTATTTTTTCGTCTGTCTGTTTGTGTTTTTTTACAAAATACTTAATATTTTTGTAAGTAGAAAAGATATTGAGTTCAAACTTTGTATACCTATTTATTGCGTAATCTATTATCACTGCATGAAAAATTAGAACATTATTTTAAATATTTTCAAAATGGTGGCCGTTTATAATTTTTAATGTCAAATATCTCAAAACCCGCTAATTTTACAAAACAATCTTACAAGAGACAAAAAAGTATCCTTTTTTAATGACAAACACAATGTTTTTTTTTTAATTTTGTCTGTAGCTTAGGTAAACAGTGATATTGACAAAAAAATGAAAAATGTATTTCTTGGTAGTTGTCAACAATAACCAGAATTACTCTAGAAACAAAATATTTGAAAGTTATTATGAGCTAAAATAATAAGTTATTTCCATAATGTTCCGAGCACTTTCTGAGCTGATTCCAATAGCAAAATATAATGAAAAAAGTTCATAGGTCCGGAAATGCTTCGTTAGAGAGTCACAGCTGGCGAAAGATTTCCCCCGTGTTTCATATTACTCACAGAAATGAGTCACTATTGAAATATGTAGGGCGATAATTGAAGTGTAAAATGTTATTTAATTTACGTAAAATGAGCAGATAAACTTAATTAAATAGGTCCCAGTTCTGTAACTGCAGTAATCGTTGCGATATTTGACCCAAAACGCAAAATTCGATCTAAAAAAACAGGTTTTCTGAAGGGTGTTACACGGTGTTATAGTTCATTTCACCTCAGCGTGAGGCAAAACCAAATGACCGTAATAAAACCCTTACCCTTAGGCCTATTGTGCGACATGGGGGATGGGCACTTGTCGTCTGCCTTTGTATTAGAGTTATTGCTGTTTGTCCCAGTGTCATTATGCAAACTTTTTTAATTGAAAGAAAAACTTAAAACAAAATATATCACTCGCTGTGTTTTGATCGCGTGATTATTTTTATACCAAATATGAAGGAAATCGGTTACTTTTGGAGAAGGGAAAATAAATAATTAAATCCTATGTGTTCTCAAATATTTTTTATCACCATGAATACGGAAATAAATTTACATTGAATAATGATGTTGAGTTTTATAAAAACCTCTTACTACTGTACACAATAATCATCACCTTACAGTGGCCTGACAGTTTTTTTGTTAATTAAATGCAGTATTAAAATACAGTACATTAACTTTGTGAAATGGGTATTAGCCTATAGTTGTTCATAAGTATTCATTGGTTTTACGGTTTAAAACCAACTATTTGGGGAATTGATTTACTTAAGAAGGCGTTAAACAGCTGTCTGTGTACGAAACATATTAGTGAATTTGTTTGCGCCTCATCCTTTCGCCACGGCTCACGCATTGCTTCGTTTCGTTCCGCTCGCAGTTTGCACCTCGACCTTGCGGCCTCGGAATATGGATTGCTTCGCTCGCACCAGGATAAAGATTCACGAGTTTGTATATCGACCGCCAATCTTCGTGGATTTTAACCTAGTACTTTTATGGTATTTTACGTTTTGATCGATTTAGGGGAAACCAGATAGGCTAAAAAGTAGTGTAACAAAACTCTTTTTTTTACCCACTAAAAAAAATCCCAAACACCAACTGTTATCATAACCAACCTTCCAGACCGACAAACGATTTCCTTTTCTTACTAATAGTTTGCTGTTTATGAGAGAATTAAGAAACTATAAACTCTCCGCTTCATTACGCCATCAGATCATGAGGCTTTTTTCTGCTAACGCGACGGATGTCATCGCCTACATCCAGTACACTCTTAGCATTTCAGGATTTACATGCTTCCGCAATCGCATGTCATGTCCAGATGCATACCTCTTCATCTCTTCCGTTACCAGGCCAATTCGCAGGTCGATGGAGATCTTTATTCCGTACGTACCATGGAGCGACTGCTATTCC
>JAGFPH010025652.1:0-10772 GCA_018207615.1 Philaenus spumarius
CGAAACGTAAGACAATTTGTGCGACTTAATTTTCTTCTTGTGTTCAGTGTGTTTTTTTTTTTTTTTTTTTTTTTTTTTTTTTTTTTTTTTGTGACTTTGACGACTGTTTTGAACCACTAACCTTTTTATGTGTTTTTGTGTTGTTTTTTGTGATGTGTTGTGGTGTTGAAAATTCGACATCAGGAAGAGCAAGGGATTGCACCGTATTTAAAAAATAAGGTAGGTGTAGCCTATTAAACAGTTTTTTTTTTTTTTTGTAAAATAAATAGCCTATTACGCCACCTAAAAAGTTTAATGTCCTTTAGAACAAAAGTATGTTTTGCATATTTTGCGTTTATTTAAAAGCGTAATTAAGAGAGGACATTAAGCAACATTAAGACAATCTTTGCCAATGGCAGCAATTTATAAATGTTATGACTAATTCAAGAGTTTATTATTTTTCATCATATTAATTAAATACATTTCTTACGTAATATTTCAAGATTTATATGAATTATTCATTATTATAAAAAACTGCAAAAATCTAAACTAGATTACTATTGACTTATACTTCTGGCAAATATTATTTTGTATGTTAACAAAGCTTTCAACTAATATTTACTAATTCATAATTTATAAGTACTTAATACATTATTCATATCACATTACGGTGAACAAACTCATTAATATACATGGGTTTAAATAAATGTAAGGTTTTTACAATTCATCAATAGAAATAACGTTACATGCAGGAGTTATAAGAAGGAAAATCCATTAATAACATTATCTTACGGGTTAGCAGGTTGTAGCTCATATTATTATGTAAGACAATTCTCCTACTGACTAACATTTTCGAACTTTTATCCCGTAAGGCTCTTTTCCTTCTGATTCTAGTTTTTATCCTATGATACTGTTCTTCTACTGGTTAGAAGGTATAGATCTTATTTTGTGCGAGTATTCTCCAGTAGGTTTTCATTTTATACCTCTAATAATATGACAGTATTATCCTGCCGGTTGGCTGGTTATAGTAAATATTCAGTGAGACTGTTAACCTTTCGGTTAAAGGGTTCTAGCTTGTTTCCAGTGTTACGGTTATCCTAAACGTTTCTTCTTGTATATGAAAATTGCTTTTTGCATTTCTCAAGTTTATAGTAATAAACAATCGAAATTTCATTTGTTACTTAATTTTAAACGTACTGCATTTTATACTGAATCATTAATATGCAGGTGACTATTTTACACACATTACTAATCCTTGATAAATGTAAGTTCCTTGTAACAGTATAGAAACTAAAAATATCAACTAAATAAGTCATAAATATATTTTTGGTGGTGTAACATCATAGTCACCTATATACAAATGAATTTTGAAGCACAAGGGATTTTAGAAGTAAATGAAGAGGACTTAAGGAATGGGATCTATCACATTATTTGTCCTGGTTTTTTTTAATAATAGCCTCCAGGTCATATAAAACATAAAATATTTTCGTTAGCACTACTTTAAAAAAAGTTTTACTAAGTATTGATTATATCAATTTGACTTGAATGCATTTTTATATGTAAGTTTACACATAGTTTTGTATTTTGTAAATAGATTTTGATATTTATTGTTAGCCCATTTTTTTTTACAAGTAAATGTTTACGATTGGGTACAAATATATATATGTGGTGAAGTGGATATTTTGAAGTATCCAAATATTTTTATTGACTTAATTGTTTTAAAGGTTAATCGTTGTTTATAGCCAGTTACAAAAAACCAATTTCAAAAATTAATTTTGTTTAACTAATGTAATCTATAAAAGAAAAACAAGAAGGATTCAAATCTGATAATTAAAAAAAAAAAAGATAATGACAGTTATAAGAAATAATATAAAGTAATTTATATATTTCTGTTTATTAATGTAAATTACGAAGAATCGTGTCATTTGTGTTTCATGAATCTGTTGGTTCTGAGTATGTGCATTGAAATAGTAAAACATACTTTTTTAAACCACCTTTAAAAAATAATGCAGTGTAGTATATCTGCCATATTTTTTTAAACTATGTGTATTTGGATGTAAAGTCGAAAAAATGTTGATATTTTTTATGTGTGTGAGGAGTATGTTTGTTATCGTTAAGAAAGTTAGTAAAATAAAAGTTATTATATATTTAATAGTTAAGGGTATACATTTTGCAGTGTTACAATACTACAATACTATACCACCAAAAATATAAATTATTATAAAATGATATAAAATCAGCAACGGGAATCGTTTAACGAATATTATAGTTTAAACCCATTTTTCAACATTAGTACATTTTATTTAACTGTTTATGAGGTCCAGCCCATCTATCAACTGTTGGTGAACTAATTTTTAAGTTAATGCACCTTATATAAGACATAAACTATAGTGTTTCAGCATGATACAAACTTATAAATGAAAAACACTATTATTGTAAAACACAGTTAATTTTAGGATAATTAGATGTCTTGTATTTTGAACATCATACCAAATTAGATTGAGCGTTAGGCAATAATTTAAAAAGTCAGTACGCCATATGTAAAACACATTTCACTCTTATAATAATGCCATACAAAATACTTATACACTGGGTTCATTGATTTAACTGCATGTTCAATAAATTATATTAACTTTAGATTTTAGTACGTTTTATTTGATTCTAAAACTTTATGTTATTGTTTGTGTAAATACAAGTTTTGTTTTATTTTGAGGTGTATCACATTTATATAATTGTATTTTCAAGATTAATGTACTTATTAACAATTTAATTAAAGTTGTTTAGTATAGATTATTATTAGAATTTATTCTTATCTCGTAGATAGTACTTTTTAAACAATTTGTCATTTAAATATTTTTAATTTTTAATATTCGTTTTGAGTTTCCTAACGACTTTGTTTGCTGGTGTTTGGTAATTCAAAAGAAAGGAAGATTTGTGCTTGTTATTATAAATGGTTTTAACGTATACTATACACGTTAAAAGTTTAGTAGGTTTAATGTGTTTAAACCTAATATACTAAATGTGTCTAAATGTAAATACATCAATATGTTACAGTTAACCTAAAATGCATGAACTCATATATATTTTCTTATTAAATTTGTGTTGTAGATTTTTAGAATATTTATCACCGTCGTTAGTTTTTCCACTTTAAAAAAAAAAATCAAATGTTACATTTATATATAGTTTTTTTTTTTTTTTTTTGGAATTGGAAATATAAATTAATTTATGAAAATATTATGGTAATTTGTTGTACAAACACTGATAGCAAGGTGAACTGCACTCAAGCTCGAGCACAACACTAACGAGGAGTGCACTTGAGGAGTGCACTTACACTAACGTGTTCCCTATGAATTATTTTAGTTCAGCTCTGTCCTATAATATATATACATTTTTATTTTTCAATTATCGCTTCAGACTAATACGTCTTAAATAATAAATTAAATTTATTTATAATTACTTAGTTTAAACTTTCTGTAATTACAAAATTCTTCCTAAATACAATACAAGTGATAATTAGAATTTTTAAGTTTTTAAATCTAAATATAGTTACTTGTCAAAAGTTGAATAACCATTGCAATTAACATTATTTTACAGATAAAAACACATTGAATTGTGCACTTATTATTTTTGTTTGATTACTGTCAAAAACTAAATCTACAGTCAGATAACTCTATCGTAAATATACAAATAATATACCAATACAAATAAAAATATTTGATACATGTAGAAATAAGTGTTTGTTATTGTTGTTCTATATGGAAGATTAAATCAAATTTAATTACAATATGGATATCATTACATAATCATATATATCAGTTATATATCATATGTATATACATTACATATATAGAACAGATATATATCCTATATATCATATACATTAACTTATAACTTATAGTAGAACGTTTTGAATTGAAATCTTGAATTAGGAATTTATAAAATTCATAATATTTAATTTGTGTAATTTCTTAACTTTTGTATGTTTGGTAGGAATATGTATGCTGTATAGTTATATTTAGCTACTAGACTATTATTTTAATTCCAAAGTTATTATTATTATTTAATTTAATTATGCCGTTACTGTTATCATTGAGTTTTATTTATACTGTAGCTACCTTCCAAAATAATTTTGTAAACCACACTTTTCTCACTATTTTTTTAACATTGGTCTTTGCAAAATTCATACAAAAACATCAATTAAGAGTGTATATTATACGTACATTTATCAAACTGAAAAACAAGAGGAATATAATTTTGTACTACAAACAAAAAATTAAATTAATATTTCAATAAATTTTGTTATTCCGAAAAATTCTATTCTATACATATATACAGCTATACCACTTTAAACAGTTAAAAGTATATACACTTCCTCAAGCAATAACCTTATATTAAATACAATTTTAGACTGAAACGTTTCTGTTTTAATTAGAAAAAATAAATGATTAAACAAACTATTTAAATTTGTATGATCGATACTATTTAAAACTAGTAGTATTAATTTTGTGTTGGAGAATTACAGTTTTGTAAAATGTTGAAAAGGGGAGTACAAATGAGAAAGTAGTTAATCGTGTTAGTCTAGTCTACTGCACGGAAAATATATATCATAACCAAGTAAGTTGTAGAAAATTTACTTGCATTGGGTTTAATTTCTGCTTTAACTTCGTAATAAATGTAACAGAAATTAAGTATACATTTTAAAACCAACATTGAAGTCAAATAGAAATATATATAATTTAAATGTTCAGTTAGCAAGTAATCATTATAATATTAGGCTAGAAAGTGTTTCAGTTGTCATAAATAAAATTAACTACACTAGTTTCTCTCTACGAAGTCATTAATACTAAGATTGTGTGTGAAATGATTCTCATTTAATATAGTTGCTATAATTATATTATTGTTAAAATTTATCTAAATTTGAAAAAAAAAATATTTTAAGAATTCTCATGTATTATTGTTATTAATTTGAATACAAACTATAAATCATGTTTTGCAAAAATATTTAAAAAAATACTTATTTCATATAAAAAAAGCATAATTCAAATAAAACTTATTTTTAAAGTACGTAAACCCCTATTGAAAAAAAGAAATAATAGAGCTATAATAATTAATATTAATAATAAATTAATTAAACCTACAGGTTATATCCTCAACTATTCGAAATACTTTTAATAGATTTACAAGGCAGTACTCAAATATCTGCTTAGTTTAATATTCCACTTGCAAAGTATAACCTACTCTATGACAGCTAATAAGGACAACAGCATATTTGATAAATGGGTTTGTTTTATATCATATCAAAATAACTTGTTATAAAGTATTGAGAAATAATATAACCTGTGTTGATATTTTTTAGAATATAGCATACAAGTTTATACTAGGATATAACGCAATACGAAAAGAGCACTGCATCATTATTCATTTCCTTTGACTAAATTGGATCCAAAACATTATTACTTATGTAAAAGTAATTACTGTAGCATTTCCTTGATACAAAACTTTCCTAATTGCTTCCTTTAACCTCCTTATCATATAATGAGATTTTGTAAAGTTACTAAACCGAAATCACAAACAGTTCTCTGAACAACTTAAAACATGCAATTATTGCTTAGTTCCTTATATATATGCATTTCTTATTTGGAGGAAATTTACATACAATTCATTGACATTCCTAAGTGGAAATTTCATTACAGCTATTTCGAAACAAGTCGTTTTGTTATTTTCTTATCTTTGTTTGAAATGAATGTGTAAAGTACAAAACTCATTTTAATATCTCTATAATTCCAGATTATCACTTTAGGGTGGAAGAAATGCCTGGTGTTAAACAAGCTACATCAAACTTGACTAAGGAGGAAACGTTAAACATGGAAAGAAGTAAAGTGTGTAATTTATTTTGATAATGCACGATTTATTTTAAGTTTAGAATAATTTGTGTGCGCTATATGTTTTATATTTATATTCTGATAATCACATGGCGATCGAAAGCGTTTCAAAACAACGGTAATCTATGAAAAGCTACACAAGTTCCACTAATAGTCATATTTCTTCAAAATTTTAAGTTGTAAAAGTTCGTCAGTCCAAAACATTATAATAAATGGTTTTATAAACCTCCTTCTTCAGGAGCAATGCCTTTAATTCAAGGGAGTGTAGGCATACATAATTTAAGTTTATAAATATCTTTAAATAATAAATAAACAACCAACCATGAAGAAAACAAATTTCACTTCTAACATATCGTTTTTGATTAAATTTCTTGGCCCAAATCATTTCCCTGATAAAGTTTTAATGTGTTACTGTTAATGTGGAAAATACTACATAATATAAGATAAATGTAAAAACAGTTTGTAGTGCTTCATTAAAAATTCAATCCATAGTTTTGAAAAATATAGTGTATATTACATACTTTAAATAGATTTTTGAAATAGCGTTATTTACAAAATATTCTCCATTCTTGCTATTTTTATAAGCATTGTATTCCTTTCTCATTTATCTTTATACCAATCATTTTTTTATATTGGAATAATAACCTACTTAAAATTATATTATTTATCTTGTTTAAATATGGTTATGTACTATTGTATTGCATATGAATTTGAGCTACATACAATTAAGTATTATTATGTTCATGAAAAAAATAAATAAATGGGTTTTTATGTGAATTGTTCTTTTAAACGTAATTATAATTAAATGCAAAAGTTAGCTTCTTTGAAAAATAGAACTAATTAATCTAGAATAATATTAATTTATATCAATATTAATATTAAACAGTTTATCTTTCATTTGTTTTACTTATCAATTTATTGTAAAAGTTAATAAAAAATATGATGTGTGTAATACAACTGATATAACTATACACAACCGAAGGATATAGTAATCAAAATACATTGCACATATTTATATGAGTAATGATTATATTATTTACATTGCAACCATCTATTACATTATTTTGTTACATACATTGTATTAATTTACCATTTTAAAGAACAAATACACCCTTACTTTTTCTATATTTGTAATATAATAATATAATATATATTTGATATATAATATCTAACTCTTTTTCTAAATTCTATTTTAAATGTAAATATTACATAAAAATATATTACAACTTGCCCTTGAAATAGTACTAAAGCAGATTTGTTAAGTAAACTTATTTTCGCGAAATAATTAAGAACGAAATAATAGTCATGTTCAAGAATTCGGTGAATTAATTATTCAAATATTTTAAATTAAGGTAAACTAATAACATTTAGCTACAACGCACTGATCATATATCAAATATAGAAAAAACGAGCCCTGCGAATTTATGATTTACAAAATAAATATTTGATTTTAGTTTAGTATTCATATATTTTTTTTAGTGTTGTATGAATAATATCTTACGTGATATATATTTTTTCAACGAAATACCTGTAATTTAAATGCTAAAGTTCTGAAGCCGGAGTCGTCAAAAGAACAATTATTTTCTTTAAGTAATTATTAAACAACTATTAATATTAATAGTTAAAACGGTATAACTTGTAATATATTTAGATACCTTTATTTATATTTACTCATTAAATTACTGCGGTTAATTCAATATTAAATATAACATTACAATCAGTAGTGAGACATGAAAAACCACTGAACGTTGATTTCATTTTATAAAATCGTAATATTTGGTTTAGTGCTTTTTCAAATATAAAATCAACCACTTACTGTTTCAACAAAAATTTGTTTTGCCAAACGAGACTATAATTTTCCTTAAGCTAAGAAATTCCTCATTCGCAATAAAATCTGAGGTTATTGTTTACATACGTGAGAAGCTCTATAATTTGTATGGTTACCTCTAAACGATTACTATAGAATCCAACTTCAAGGTATCCTTAATATTGTTTTACAAAGTGTTACCTAAACTGCTATAACTTTTAATCTAGAATATTTTCTATGATTTTTGGTATAAATTAAATTTATAAGTAAATTTGTTTTAGCCTTTTCGGATTAATATCTTTTGAAGAGTGTTTGACAAAATATCCATGAACATAATTACTACAAATAGCAAATACAATTTAATATTTAAGATTCTTTAATTTGTTCGGTAAAAAAATTAAGAATTATAGTTTGGTTTGCAATTATTTTTCGTTAAATAATTAGTAAAAGTATCTACAAATTGTATTTGAGTATACCTAAACTTGTACTTTAAAACATAATATTTTACTTACATAATGGACATAATGAAGATAAACTTACATTATTTTGATTAAATGCTTGGGTTAATTTATTAGGATACACAAGTATTTCCATATTAACTAAATCGGAATGTTTTAAATATGTAGCCATTTCAATCATGTGTTACGTAGCGCAAGTGTGTTGATACCGTTAACATGATTCGGTAGAACAGCTGTTACGTTTTTTATCAAACCGATTCTGTGTTTGCCACATAACAAAAGAAACAATAAGTTGTATTTAGATAAATTTATTTAAGTTAATTGTTATTTTCTTTTAAGTTACTTTTTTAATACGAACCATCTACCTAATATTTTATCGAAAGAATTAATAAGAAACAAATTATTTTGGTTTCCAGAGTAGCGGTATTTGGCTGAACTACTGTGCCGTTACCTTGTGATGTTGGACTATGGTGGGGGCAACTGATGCCCTTACGGCAGGCGATAAACTACGTAGACAAGCCGCTAGGACAAATCATTACCATGCCTTTTAAGGATAGGTAAAGTTTAAAAAGGGCGATAAAACCTTTTTTAAAGATGAATTTAATTCAAAATTAATTGGGTGGGTTTTTAAGTGTAGGGAAGATTTGCTTCACTTTAATTATAAACCTTGGGTCAGGGAATAGATTTATAGTTAAATGCTCTCTTTGTAATTTAAATCATTTCGAGGATAAATAAAATTTTATCGTAAAATTTGCCAGTTTTAAAGAATTTTAGATTCAGGTGGTTTAAAACGTATGAACTATGCAATTAAGATGTTGTGAAGCATTTAAATGGGTATGATTGGGTGCGGTTTGCAATATTTGTTCATGTCATTAAATATGTTATTTAATTTAAGAATTTAATTAAAAAATGTTATAGGTAATGCTATACAAGTTTATACTTTTGTTTTATAGATATTTTTAAAATTGTTTAGATATTTTTTGGTTTTTTAATTTAATAAATATATATTTGTTTTAAGATAAAATTTTGACGCAAGTATTTTTAGTCCACATTAGCTCTTAAATACATGATTTTTGAAGTTATTTGTTTCTAATAATTATTTTTCTTTTGATCAACAAATGCGTGTAAGATGTTAAGTTTCTTTGTGTTATTGTTTGTTAAAATTACTACTCAACTAAGCAGACATCCCAATCAGCTATGCTTTTCAAATGCAATTACCATAAATACAGCGTGTTTGAAAAGTCTGGGAACAGCTTAATATCTCAAAAAGTACGAGTCTTATGAAATAGGAATAAAAGACGTTATTGACAACCATAAAAGAACCACTTTTTGGTGAATTTGAAATTTTGCCGCCATCTTGCATCCGCCATCTAGGAATTAACTTATTTTTTTTTTTTTACGGGAAGGTGGTCATGTGATACACCATTTCGATGAAGAATTTCAAGAGAAAACCAACGGTGAAATTTTGTCAACCATATTTTGTACTGATTAAAAATGGCGGCCAAAAACAACGAAATCGTGTTTTCCAATTTTGCCACATTTTGCTGTACTATTTGTGTTATTAAAATATTAATTATTCTTATCTTTGGATTCAGAATTAAATAAGCTTTCAAACTATACGCTTACACAACTGTATTCAATTCAACCACTCGAAATCAATTTTGAAAAAATTAAAATGGCTGTAAATATTTTTTTTAAATAGGCCTACTCCCAAATTTCGTTGTGTAGCATATCGTATGGAAGCTTAAATAATTCTAAATTCAAAAAGAAGAAGAATTTTTTTAAATTTATTTTAATAGTACTGCAAAGTGGGGCAAAATCGGAAAACACTATTTCGTTGTTTTTGGCCGCCATTTTAATCGGTTAAATATATGGATGTGAAAATTTCACCGTTGGTTTTTTCTTGAAATTCTATATTGAAATGATGTATCACATGACCACATTCCCATTTAAAAAATGAAGTTCGTGCCAAGATGGCGGACAAAAATTTCAAACTCACCAAAAAGTGGTTCTTTTATGGTTGTGAATAACTGCTTTTATTTCTACCTCATAAGACTCGTACATTTTGAGATATTAAGCTGTTCCAAGACTTTTCAAACACCCTGTATATTTAAAGTTTCTTGTTAATAAAAATTGTATTATTAATTTAACAAATATTGTATTAGCCTATTTTTTTTGCAAAATAAAGATTTGTTTTCATTTATTTTCTATCATTTCAATCTGTAAGCTATAGTTAAGTATATTATGGATAATATCATTCTTTATTAATTATACATCTAAAGACAGTAGTTAATTTCTATGAACGTGTTATATATATTGTTACTTAAAAATTAAGTTTTACATTGTATTTCGTATTTTTTAAACAAGTAGAAAATCTTATTATAAATATCAATATTATTTAAATCCTGCAGACAATATTTACAATTATTGTCAATAATTAATAGCAATTCAATATAGTATTAATTACACTATAATTCAATTTTGCATATGATTTTAATTTGATAATTATACAAGACCAATAACAGGCATTAGTCTAGTTGTGCACAGTTGCTTACAAGTGTAACGTTGCTTGTTGACATCCATTAAGTAATGTGACATATAAACGCCCTTGTCCCTAATCTTGATTAATAGAGTAGACCTATTCAT
>JAGFPH010025653.1:0-10772 GCA_018207615.1 Philaenus spumarius
CGATGTACTGTGTTATCAAACGATGAAGGCAGTGCTCGAAACATCTAGTGCGCAAGAGCCGATTGTGAGCGTTGCAGGATTGAAGCTTGTTATAGGGATTTAATTGAAAGAGATTTTCGCCTGAAGTTTTTGTCGCGTGGTAAATAAAGGGAAACGGTAATTGATACCTGAATAATATCGGAAGAGAGTTTGTGCGAATGAACCGAACGAAATGTGGCCGTTCACACGTTCAGTTTGGCTTGCGCAGTTGGGAAGCGAAGAACCCTGAACAGTTTAGTTGACATGCAACGGCTGCGTTTTGCATTCTAAAAACAAGATGAAATTGAAGGAGAATTTTCGTTCACGCAGATGAACCGCTGACGTAAGTTTAGCGAATTTCCATATTAAGTGTTTTAGGTTGTCAACCAACAATTCGGGAAATTGGTCTACTCACGAAGGTGTCGTACAGCTGCCTGTGTGTAGGAAATATATTGGTAGAATTTCTTTGCACTTAAGCCTTCAGCTTCGACTCGTAGCGGAAAACCCCTGGCGGTCTCGGGTAATGGACTGTTTCGCTTCGCTCGCAGCGTACAAACTCGGCCGTCGGCCTCGGATCAGAAGATGCCTCCACGGTTAAATCCCCACATGTACCGGGTACTTTTATGGTATTTTACGTTTTGATCGATTTTTTTGGGAACCAAACAAGCTATAAGGTCGTGTAAAAAAAACAAAATGTGCAGACTAATCTCCTATATTATTTGTTTTTGCTGTATCTAAAAAAAGTTGAATTATTCTAGTGCGAAAAATCTAAAAAAATTGTTACTTCATGTCAAAACCCGTGCTTCCCGTTGTTGCATATTACCACTAACGAACCAGTCCGAGCGAATTTAAACAACAAACGTGAGTAGGAAGTTTGGTCCAAATCAGACTTAAAGTACAAAAGTTAAAGTGCAGAAGTCACGAATTGGATAAAAGATCACGAAAGTCTCCAAAAAGTCGTGAATTGGATAAAATTCTATGAGAGCCCCCAAAAAGTCACGAATCGGATAAAAGGCCTTGAAAGTCTCCAAAAAATCACGAATTGGATAAAAGATCATGAAAGTCCACAAAAAGTCATGAATTGGATAATAAGTCTCACAAGTCCCCAAAAGTCATGAATTTCATAAAATGTCATGAAAGTCCCCAAAAGTCACGAATTAGATAAAAGATCACGAGCGTCTCCGAAGTCACGAATTGGATAATAGGTCCTGAGTCTTCAAAAAGTCACGAATTGAATAAAAGGTCATTAGATTTTTTGAAGCCTCGTGGTCTTCAAAAAGTCACGAACTGAATAAAAGGTCATGAGAGTGTCCAAAAGTCACGAATTGGGATAGAAGTTCACGAAAGTTCACAAAAAGTCACGAATTGGGTAAAAGGTCATGGGAGTGTCCAAAAGTCACGAATTGGGATAAAAGGTCATGAGAGTCTTCAAAAAGTCACGAATTGGATAAAAGGTCATAAGAGTGTCCAAAAATTACGAATTGGGATAAAAGTTCTTGAAAGTTCACAAAAAGTCATGAGAGTGTCTAAAAGTCACGAATTGGGATGAGTGTTCACTAATGTTCACAAAAGGTCATGAGAGTGTACAAAAGTCACGAATTGGGATAAAGTTTAACAAAAAATCACGAATTGCATAAATGATCTCGAAAGTCCCCAAAAGTTACGAATTGGATAAATAGCCACGAGAGTCCCCAAAAGTCACGAATTGAATAAAAGATCATTAGAGTCTTCAGAAGGTCACGAATTGGATAAAAGGTCATGAGAGTGTCCAAAAGTCACGAATTGGGGTAATAGTTCACGAAAGTCCCCCAAAAGTCATGAATTGGATAAAAGGCCACAAAAGTCCCCAAAAGTCACGAATTAGAGAAAAGATCACGAGCGTCTCCGAAGTCACGAATTAGATAAGAGGTCATGTGTCTTCAAAAAATCACGAATTGAATATAAGGTCACGAGAGTGTCAAAAAATCACGAATTGGGATGAAAGTTTACAAAAAGTCACGAATTGGATAAAAGGTCACGAAAGTCCCCAAAAGTTACGAATTGGATAAATGGCCACGAGAGTCCCCAAAGTCCACAAATTGAATAAAAGGTCGTTAGAGTCTTTAGAAGATCACGAATTGGATAAAAGGTCAAGAGAGTGTCCAAAAAATCACGAATCGGATAAAAGGTCCCCATTTAATGTTTGCTGTCACATTTAGATACAAATGATTGCCCATTTTTAAAAAGACACCCTGTATTCTCACTTCGTACTGTGTAACATTATATTACGTAATCAAATATGATTAATAAACTGATCAACAAAACGTGATGAAACTGGGTACAACTAACTGGGTTTGTATTATGTTTACATAGAAGTAAGAACGTAAAATGAAATTAGGTCATAACACTTAAACACCGAGTGTGGTCAGATGGTAAACAGCTTTCCAAACATACATGTACTTTCTCTATTATAGAATTAGGATACAAGTTTAGAGAGCTACTTAACTTCTAGGCAACCGTTGACGTTAAATGTTTATTTTAATTTTACTTTGGAGAAAGAGGGACTATTAAATACCTTACAGAAAGCTCTCTTTATAGATAGACTAGGGGAGACCCCCGCGTGCTCCGCTCACCAACCCCCAAAGGAATCTTCTAAAACATAAAGAAAATGTTATGTTTTCTTTATAATAATAAAGGTATAAGATTAAAATAACCTCAAAACTAAGATGTTAAATAATGTTAAACGTACGAATTAAATTATTTCGTATATTTTATAACAGCAGTTACAATAATGGTTAAAAGAACCATCAAGGCTCAGGTCTACACTTTAAAACCCTAACCTAAAAGCTACAAATACAAAAATAATTGCTTCAAATTTTGAAATCAGCTGTTAATTGAAATATTGGTGCAAACAGCTACATTACCTGTTATTTTATTCAATTGGTTGCTATGGTAATAAATGTAAATACATGTGTTGGTTTATCATTCAAGGCCTAACCTAAGAATTTTTGTCGACTAAATTTTAAAATATTGAAATAAAAGAAGGTTTTTATCGAAATGAATTTATAGCCTATGTTATTCAGGGATAGTTTAGCTTTTTATTAGTAAAACTATTTTTTCAATCGGTTCAGTAGTGCCAAAGATTACTCCCTACATACAAACAAACAAACAAACAAACAAACTTTACCTCTTTATAATATTAGTATAGACTAGTGTAAGCACCCGTGAAAAATCGCAGGCAGATTGATTAGATACACATCAGAAATACATAATTTAAAAATATACTATTTAAAAACAACAGGCTTTATCCTAGGCTTTATCTAACTATGCTGACGGGAATTTTTAACTCGGTAAATGTGTACAATTATTATAAGCATTATAAAACTTTAGGTCTATTTGTTAAAATTCTTTCTCCATATACATTAAATATTATATATTATATATTTATATATTTAAAGAAAAATCAAAATATTATCTTTTAATTGCTTATTATTTTATACTAAGGGAAACCCCTGCGTGCTCCGCACGCTAACCCAGTTGTTTGCTAACTTAATAATTGCTTCAAAATTTGAAATCATCTGTTAATGGAAATATTGGAGCAAACAGCTGTTTTTTCCTATTATTTTATTCAATTGGTTGCTATGGTAATAAATGTAAATACATGTGGTGGTTCATCAGTCTAGGCCTAACATAAAATTTTTTCCGACTATTAGGCCCTACAAATATTGAAATAAACAATGTTTTTATCAAAATGAATTATAACCTATGTTGCTCAGGGATAGTGTAGCTTTTTATTAAAACAATTTTTTAAAATTTTTTTAGGGGTTTTTTGGCCATAAAGGGGGTTGTTTTTCAAAACTTTTCAAAACCTTTTTACGTGCATCTATAAAGACCTAATTGAAGTGTTTGGTGCAAATTTGTTCGAAATCGATCGAATAGTTTTCTCTCTAGATAATAATAATAATATTTATTAGTTAATCTCCAACATTAATAAAAAAACTCTCCTGCCCCTACAAGTCACAGTGAATCTGTTTAGTAATTTTAATGTGTTTGTGAGAAAGTGTGTGCCAGTTCCTGGTACCGTTTATTATTTGTAAAACTATTTTTTCAATCGGTTCAGTAGTTCCAGAGATTACACTTTACAAACAAACAAATTTTACCTCTTTATAATATTAGTATAGATTGATAGATCCTAATGATTTAGAAGTTATTAGGATTAATATTATAGCTAAGAAATTAATAATCGAATATGTTTATATGTTATACGAAGACGTACGAATGTTTCCGAAGTTAAACGAATGTGTATCTCTTCTTTAAATTTGTATAAACTGATATATTGATGATAAAACTTTGTATTTATATAGAGTTTATAACCTCAAAGCAAATCTCATAACGATTTATAGCATATATTACTTCTATAACTCATATTTAAAAAAAATCATTAATTTCTCCCCTCTCCGGTACAAGAAAGGTTCGTTTTCTAGGTAAATAGTTTCAGAACAGGTTTATTACGATTCACATCGATTCTACTCTTTTAATCGTACCAATCAAATTAAATGATCGGCTCCAACAAGTGAACTGGAATTGAACCGAATCTTTGAATAGATTTTAACTTTGAATCAAGAGTTGCCAGGCGTTTATAAGAGTGATTCGTACGAACAAAGTGTGGGGTGCGGTGAAAAGTCTTAACTAGTAAAATCCAAAGTCTTCAAAAAATTCACAGTAGGCCCTATTCCATAAGAAATTCGAAAGTTGGGGTCTTAGATGAGGATTTTGCAAAATGTTTATTTTAAAGCGTAAAAATGGTGAAAATACCCCTTTATGGCGTCCACTCCCAACCCTATTTATACATAGATAAAGTGAAGTGCCTGTCTGCGATTTCGAAATAAATACTGTATTCTAAGCTCAAATGGTTATTCACACTTTACAAAAACTTAAACATGCATTTTTAACACACTGATTTGAATAAAAAGCCCTGAACCACAAAACAAGGAACAAAAACAATAACTAAACAACTAAATTGTAGGTTATGTTTAATACGTCACCCTTATGTACATTTCGATGACATGGTCATCATCTTTAGAGGGTTTTAACACAAATGAACTTAAATCCTGACGGGGTCCCAAGACCGCACAAACTTTTTTAATTGCGTGTAATGGTAATGCACAATATTTACCCGATAGTCCTTGTAATAGCGAATTTCCATAGGAAAAATGAGCTATTGCAGTGGCCCTTATGGTGAGACCCAAGGTCGGGAGTAGCAAATCAGCTACACGTTTTGGGGTGTCATTAAAATTTATATATGTATATGTATATATGTGTTAGCACTCTAACGGTCTCATTTTAAGCCCGATTTCGCCCAAATTTGGTACACGTGTTGGTTGTCTATGTCGCTCGGACGAGTTCGTTAGCCAAAAAAATCCAACAACCGGAAGTACGTTTTTTGACCGGAAGTAACTATTTTTTGAGATTTTTACTACGAGAATGAAATATATATATATTTTTTTATTCATTATTTTCCCTGTACAAAAGAATTGGTAACACTATTAACTGTTAGTTATAATAAAACTAAATAATAATATGTAACTTTAAACAACTTATTAACTTAAAATAATTCAAATTGAAGTTAAATACTATTATACAATAATTTCAACAATATTATAAACTTAAACAAACAATGAAAGAAATCATAAAATTACCCTTCTGGTACAAGGAAAATGTAGGCACTTCATTTGGGCTTTAAAAAGCCTGTTTAGAAGCTACCCTCATTAAGAAAAAAAGAACTTAAAATTATACTTATCAGACTTCGAATAAAAAACAAAGGGCGGTGAAAACGTATAACATACTTTAACAAAATAAGAATACAAAAAACAAAAATTAGCAGAAAGTGTGGAGTCTAAATTTAAAACAAAGGTTATTAAGAAAATACACAGAAGTAATACTAAATATACTTTAACATATATTATACTAGAAAATTCAACGCAATACACACGTACAAAAATAAACACAGTCACATATACATTCACACACAACAGTCCTAAAACAGTGTACACATGTTCATTAAGTTTTTTAAATTACAATTTTAAAAATGCTATTTATATCATCTAAATCGTATAGCCATCGCCTCAAAAGCTTTAGAAAGGTGTTACAATTTTTACATTTTTGAATATATTCTGGCATATTATTAAAAAGTTTCGGGGCAACAAATAAATAAAATTTCATATACCAGTCTTATTGGGCTTTGGTACAGAATGTTGCGCACCACGCCTAAGTCTAATTTTATCTGGGTTAAGTACTATAGTTCATTTCACCTCAGCGTGAGGCAAAACCAAATGACTGTAATAAAACCCTTACCCTTAGGCCTACTGTGCGACATCGGGGATGGGCACTTGTCTTCTGCCTTTGTATTAGAGTTATTGCTGTTTGTCCCAGTGTCATTATGCAAACTTTTTTAATTGAAAGAAAAACTTAAAACAAAATATATCACTCGCTGTGTTTTGATTGTGTGATTATTTTTATACCAAATATGAAGGAAATCGGTTGATTTTGGGGAAGGAAAAGTAAATAATTAAATCCTATGTGTTTTCAAATATTTTTTATCATCATTAATACGGAAATAAATTCCTATTGAATAATGATGTTGAGTTTTAAAAAAACCTCTTACTTACTACTGTACACAATAATCATCACCTTATAGTGGCCTGACAGTTTTTTTGTTAATTAAATGCAGTATTAAAATATAGACATACAGTAATACTATTAAATGACTGTCTATACAGGCTGTCCCATAAGTAAAGTGCCAAACTTCGGGAATGGTTCTATGGGTAAAAATAAAAAGGAAATCAAGAATAACATTTATTCCAAAAACGCTTCAAGATTATCGGATGAAAGATAATAGGTAAGTTATGTGTAATATTAGGTTTGTTTAACCCGGCATCCTATCCCATCACAGTAAACACGACAATACTGTGGTTACGTATGCTTTTATAATCTTTAACTTAGCTATTATCCTTCTTCCGCAGGAAATGGACTTCCTGATGGACACCAGTCATTAAGGGATGTTAAATTAAAAGATGTCATTAAGTACAGTTGTAGATGTTTTGTAGTTCAGTTCAGGGTTGGAAGTGTTGCAGATTATTTTTGCAGTGGAAATAAAAATTCAGCTAAGTGATTCTAGTGAGTGCGATGACAGAAGTTAGAGTTTCGTCTCCAGAGAAGTACGTTAGCCCTAGGGAGAAACGGGCGGTTATTTACTCGAGTGGTGAACGACGGATTATTGTATACATTTACGGAGTTTTGCGGATGGAAAATCCTGAAATGTCCAAGAGAGATGTAGCGGAGAGAGTAGGTGTGTTGACAGGATGTAGTAGAGCGACTGTTGAGCGGTTAAGAAAAGAATTAGACAATGGACCTCCTGTGACTCCGGGAAAGAAACGGCCTTATCAGATGGGAAAAAGAACAAGAATGGTAAGATATGACGATATCCAAAAAAATAACATTAGAAGAAAAGTACATTCTTTGCTGCGACAGAATATTCCACCCACAGTAATAAAAGTTACTAAAATGATCAATGAAGACCCCGACCTTCCACATGTGAATATGAGTACCACGTGGCGACTGATGCTGGACTTGGGATTCAAGTTTGAGAAAAGACAACTCGGATCTATTCTCATCGAAAGAGACGACATCGTACTTTGGCGAAGGAAATATCTGAGTGAAATAAAGAAATGTAGAGAAGAAGAAAAGAAAATCTTTTATCTCGATGAGACATGGTGTAACGCCGGGCATACAACCAAGAAAGCGTGGACGCCCAGCTATATTAAGTCAGTGAAACAAGCACACATGAATAGCGAAACAACGGGCTTAAAGAATATTCCTGGGAGAGGCGGAAGGCACATTGTTGTTCACATGAGCAGCGAAGAAGGTTTTTTGAAGGACCCCATCAGCCCCTCAGGAACAGACGACGCTCGGTGGGTATTTCGTGAAAAAAAGACGGCTAAAATCGACCATGCTAAACATCATGACGAGATGAACGCCGCTGCATTTGAAGGATGGTTTTCAGTGGTTCTACATTTACTCCCAAATGATAGCGTTATTTATAGTTTTAGTAATAGTTTTACTTTATGTCTATATTTTAATACTGCATTTAATTAACAAAAAAACTGTCAGGCCACTATAAGGTGATGATTATAGTGTACAGTAGTAAGAGGTTTTTATAAAACTCAACATCATTATTCAATGTAAATTTGTTTCCGTATTCATGATGATAAAAAATATTTGAAAACACATAGGATTTAATTATTTACTTTTCCTTCCCCAAAATCAACCGATTTCCTTCATATTTGGTATAAAAATAATCACACAATCAAAACACAGCGAGTGATATATTTTGTTTTAAGTTTTTCTTTCAATTAAAAAAGTTTGCATAATGACACTGGGACAAACAGCAATAACTCTAATACAAAGGCAGACGACAAGTGCCCATCCCCGATGTCGCACAATAGGCCTAAGGGTAAGGGTTTTATTTCGGTCATTTGGTTTTGCCTCACGCTGAGGTGAAATGAACTATAGTTCCATATTTCCACTCCGTTTGTAAAATATCTTTAGGACTTTGTATACGTAAAGATGCTGCAGTGGAAGTATTTTTAAATATCTGGAAAGAGGCATTGAAGGAACCCTTTTAGATTTGTGACAAATAAGCCGAACACATCGTTTTTGGATACTCAAAATCTGATATTTTTAGAGTTTTTTCTAAAAATATAAATGTGGGATGTTATTCTGCACATTTTGTTTTTTTAGGCGACCTTGGTTCCCCCAAAATCGACCAAAACTTAAGATACCATAAAAGTACCCGGTTCGAAGCCAAGTGGTGCAAACTCGCGAGGCCACTAGGAGGAAACAAATTCTACTAATATATTGCGTACACACAGACAGCTGTTCAACGCCTTCGTGAGTAGACCTATTCCCCAAATTGTTGGTTGAAACCCTAAAACATAGGCATATAAACTTAATTTTGGAAATTTGCTCAACTCACGTCAGCGGTCCAGCTGCGTGGTCGAATTATTTTATTTATTTAATCACATCTGCGAGCGAAGCGAGTTACAGATAAAATAGACAATTTTTAGATAGACATCAAACTCTGTGTTGAGTTTTCAACGAACAGCTGTTATTATGTCTCTATCGTTTTGTTAACTCTGTGGAAAGTAAAATTTACGCATCCTTGATTTTTTCCCTAAAAGAGTGTTAAAAGCATCGTATAAATTTTCTGATCATAAACGAATCAGGGTTCGTATCTAATGATGTAGTTTCTCAGGCAATCCCCGCGTGAAACAGTTCAACGCCCTTCACACTTTATTAACACATAATTAAAACCTGAACTGTCGGTTAAAAAAAGTACGCCTTCGCCGTGGAAATATTATTCGCGTGAAACCATTATCTTAGTCATACATCGGAGAGCAAATCAATTACTTTCAGCACATCTTATTTAAAACAAACGTTGTACAAACTTTAAAACCCGATCCCAGTTTAAGTTGCTTCGCTCATATCGGTACGATAAGTTAATAAATAGTATCAATAGAATCATGTATGGTCCACACCCTCCAATATTTTTAAAATCCAAAAAGTTCGGAAATTGAAATTTTGAAAAGTTGGGATTTTGATAGTAGGATTAAATTACTCGCAAAAACTCATCAACTCCAACTTTGGGTTTTGTTGTTAATTATCAACATTCACAAATAACAAGCAGGTTATAATTTATAGTCAAAAAAAGTTGGACAAATCTAAATATTACTGTACCAAATAAACTTCTTTTAAAACGATGTTCTGGGAAATTCAGTTCCAACCCTTGTTTTTGTGGCAACACTGACTGACACTGACTCACCATTTCATGCAATGCGCCAGACCGCCAGAGGAAAGTCTTTTGGGAAATATTTGTAAAAAGAAAATGGTGGTGCAAAGTGTGGGAAATCTTTTCAATTATGTGATGAACGAGTTGAAATTCTTGTAAAAAATTAAAAACTCTTAAGTCACTCAATTTAGCAGTGTTAAAAACCCTACTTAGAGAAGCCCGTTAAAAAAACAAATTCTGAGGGTGGACCTTCATCTCCACTGGGATTTCCACACAACATAACCCAGGGCCCTCTTCTGCGCGTTGGAATTCCAATCCCAGAAGTTGAGAAATTTTAGATTACGCCCTTCCCCCCAATAATTTGTTGCAGCAACGTCCCTGTTATGGCCCACTGGGTTATGAATGTCCCACAAAAACAAATATATAATTATGAACATATATGACGTTTTTTGGGACATATAAGACCCAGTGGTAGTAAAAGGGTTAAGGGTTCGTTGGTTTACCTTCTTAAACAAACTTTACACTGCACCAAATACATTTACATTCATTTGGTGCATTAGAACTGACAACTTTTCAAATACAGATAAATACACAAACCGATAACATCTACGAACCATATCCTTTTTCCTTAGAACTTTGTATCTATTAATCAGCTGTACGAAAGCTAAATGGTCTCGTCAGTGCACACATTACCAACCTTATAAAACAAAAATATGCTACTATACTAAATATGGCACGAAACCAACTTAATATTTTAAATTTTGCAGGTTTTGTTTTTTGGGACATATATGACCCAGTGGTAGTAAAAGGGTTAAGGAATCGGTGGTTTACCTTCCTAAAGACACTTTACACTGCACCAAATACATTTACATTCATTTGGTGCATTAGAACTGACAACTTTTCAAATACAGATAAATGCACAAACCAA
>JAGFPH010025654.1:0-10772 GCA_018207615.1 Philaenus spumarius
CGATGTACTGTGTTATCAAACGATGAAGGCAGTGCTCGAAACATCTAGTGCGCAAGAGCCGATTGTGAGCGTTGCAGGATTGAAGCTTGTTATAGGGATTTAATTGAAAGAGATTTTCGCCTGAAGTTTTTGTCGCGTGGTAAATAAAGGGAAACGGTAATTGATACCTGAATAATATCGGAAGAGAGTTTGTGCGAATGAACCGAACGAAATGTGGCCGTTCACACGTTCAGTTTGGCTTGCGCAGTTGGGAAGCGAAGAACCCTGAACAGTTTAGTTGACATGCAACGGCTGCGTTTTGCATTCTAAAAACAAGATGAAATTGAAGGAGAATTTTCGTTCACGCAGATGAACCGCTGACGTAAGTTTAGCGAATTTCCATATTAAGTGTTTTAGGTTGTCAACCAACAATTCGGGAAATTGGTCTACTCACGAAGGTGTCGTACAGCTGCCTGTGTGTAGGAAATATATTGGTAGAATTTCTTTGCACTTAAGCCTTCAGCTTCGACTCGTAGCGGAAAACCCCTGGCGGTCTCGGGTAATGGACTGTTTCGCTTCGCTCGCAGCGTACAAACTCGGCCGTCGGCCTCGGATCAGAAGATGCCTCCACGGTTAAATCCCCACATGTACCGGGTACTTTTATGGTATTTTACGTTTTGATCGATTTTTTTGGGAACCAAACAAGCTATAAGGTCGTGTAAAAAAAACAAAATGTGCAGACTAATCTCCTATATTATTTGTTTTTGCTGTATCTAAAAAAAGTTGAATTATTCTAGTGCGAAAAATCTAAAAAAATTGTTACTTCATGTCAAAACCCGTGCTTCCCGTTGTTGCATATTACCACTAACGAACCAGTCCGAGCGAATTTAAACAACAAACGTGAGTAGGAAGTTTGGTCCAAATCAGACTTAAAGTACAAAAGTTAAAGTGCAGAAGTCACGAATTGGATAAAAGATCACGAAAGTCTCCAAAAAGTCGTGAATTGGATAAAATTCTATGAGAGCCCCCAAAAAGTCACGAATCGGATAAAAGGCCTTGAAAGTCTCCAAAAAATCACGAATTGGATAAAAGATCATGAAAGTCCACAAAAAGTCATGAATTGGATAATAAGTCTCACAAGTCCCCAAAAGTCATGAATTTCATAAAATGTCATGAAAGTCCCCAAAAGTCACGAATTAGATAAAAGATCACGAGCGTCTCCGAAGTCACGAATTGGATAATAGGTCCTGAGTCTTCAAAAAGTCACGAATTGAATAAAAGGTCATTAGATTTTTTGAAGCCTCGTGGTCTTCAAAAAGTCACGAACTGAATAAAAGGTCATGAGAGTGTCCAAAAGTCACGAATTGGGATAGAAGTTCACGAAAGTTCACAAAAAGTCACGAATTGGGTAAAAGGTCATGGGAGTGTCCAAAAGTCACGAATTGGGATAAAAGGTCATGAGAGTCTTCAAAAAGTCACGAATTGGATAAAAGGTCATAAGAGTGTCCAAAAATTACGAATTGGGATAAAAGTTCTTGAAAGTTCACAAAAAGTCATGAGAGTGTCTAAAAGTCACGAATTGGGATGAGTGTTCACTAATGTTCACAAAAGGTCATGAGAGTGTACAAAAGTCACGAATTGGGATAAAGTTTAACAAAAAATCACGAATTGCATAAATGATCTCGAAAGTCCCCAAAAGTTACGAATTGGATAAATAGCCACGAGAGTCCCCAAAAGTCACGAATTGAATAAAAGATCATTAGAGTCTTCAGAAGGTCACGAATTGGATAAAAGGTCATGAGAGTGTCCAAAAGTCACGAATTGGGGTAATAGTTCACGAAAGTCCCCCAAAAGTCATGAATTGGATAAAAGGCCACAAAAGTCCCCAAAAGTCACGAATTAGAGAAAAGATCACGAGCGTCTCCGAAGTCACGAATTAGATAAGAGGTCATGTGTCTTCAAAAAATCACGAATTGAATATAAGGTCACGAGAGTGTCAAAAAATCACGAATTGGGATGAAAGTTTACAAAAAGTCACGAATTGGATAAAAGGTCACGAAAGTCCCCAAAAGTTACGAATTGGATAAATGGCCACGAGAGTCCCCAAAGTCCACAAATTGAATAAAAGGTCGTTAGAGTCTTTAGAAGATCACGAATTGGATAAAAGGTCAAGAGAGTGTCCAAAAAATCACGAATCGGATAAAAGGTCCCCATTTAATGTTTGCTGTCACATTTAGATACAAATGATTGCCCATTTTTAAAAAGACACCCTGTATTCTCACTTCGTACTGTGTAACATTATATTACGTAATCAAATATGATTAATAAACTGATCAACAAAACGTGATGAAACTGGGTACAACTAACTGGGTTTGTATTATGTTTACATAGAAGTAAGAACGTAAAATGAAATTAGGTCATAACACTTAAACACCGAGTGTGGTCAGATGGTAAACAGCTTTCCAAACATACATGTACTTTCTCTATTATAGAATTAGGATACAAGTTTAGAGAGCTACTTAACTTCTAGGCAACCGTTGACGTTAAATGTTTATTTTAATTTTACTTTGGAGAAAGAGGGACTATTAAATACCTTACAGAAAGCTCTCTTTATAGATAGACTAGGGGAGACCCCCGCGTGCTCCGCTCACCAACCCCCAAAGGAATCTTCTAAAACATAAAGAAAATGTTATGTTTTCTTTATAATAATAAAGGTATAAGATTAAAATAACCTCAAAACTAAGATGTTAAATAATGTTAAACGTACGAATTAAATTATTTCGTATATTTTATAACAGCAGTTACAATAATGGTTAAAAGAACCATCAAGGCTCAGGTCTACACTTTAAAACCCTAACCTAAAAGCTACAAATACAAAAATAATTGCTTCAAATTTTGAAATCAGCTGTTAATTGAAATATTGGTGCAAACAGCTACATTACCTGTTATTTTATTCAATTGGTTGCTATGGTAATAAATGTAAATACATGTGTTGGTTTATCATTCAAGGCCTAACCTAAGAATTTTTGTCGACTAAATTTTAAAATATTGAAATAAAAGAAGGTTTTTATCGAAATGAATTTATAGCCTATGTTATTCAGGGATAGTTTAGCTTTTTATTAGTAAAACTATTTTTTCAATCGGTTCAGTAGTGCCAAAGATTACTCCCTACATACAAACAAACAAACAAACAAACAAACTTTACCTCTTTATAATATTAGTATAGACTAGTGTAAGCACCCGTGAAAAATCGCAGGCAGATTGATTAGATACACATCAGAAATACATAATTTAAAAATATACTATTTAAAAACAACAGGCTTTATCCTAGGCTTTATCTAACTATGCTGACGGGAATTTTTAACTCGGTAAATGTGTACAATTATTATAAGCATTATAAAACTTTAGGTCTATTTGTTAAAATTCTTTCTCCATATACATTAAATATTATATATTATATATTTATATATTTAAAGAAAAATCAAAATATTATCTTTTAATTGCTTATTATTTTATACTAAGGGAAACCCCTGCGTGCTCCGCACGCTAACCCAGTTGTTTGCTAACTTAATAATTGCTTCAAAATTTGAAATCATCTGTTAATGGAAATATTGGAGCAAACAGCTGTTTTTTCCTATTATTTTATTCAATTGGTTGCTATGGTAATAAATGTAAATACATGTGGTGGTTCATCAGTCTAGGCCTAACATAAAATTTTTTCCGACTATTAGGCCCTACAAATATTGAAATAAACAATGTTTTTATCAAAATGAATTATAACCTATGTTGCTCAGGGATAGTGTAGCTTTTTATTAAAACAATTTTTTAAAATTTTTTTAGGGGTTTTTTGGCCATAAAGGGGGTTGTTTTTCAAAACTTTTCAAAACCTTTTTACGTGCATCTATAAAGACCTAATTGAAGTGTTTGGTGCAAATTTGTTCGAAATCGATCGAATAGTTTTCTCTCTAGATAATAATAATAATATTTATTAGTTAATCTCCAACATTAATAAAAAAACTCTCCTGCCCCTACAAGTCACAGTGAATCTGTTTAGTAATTTTAATGTGTTTGTGAGAAAGTGTGTGCCAGTTCCTGGTACCGTTTATTATTTGTAAAACTATTTTTTCAATCGGTTCAGTAGTTCCAGAGATTACACTTTACAAACAAACAAATTTTACCTCTTTATAATATTAGTATAGATTGATAGATCCTAATGATTTAGAAGTTATTAGGATTAATATTATAGCTAAGAAATTAATAATCGAATATGTTTATATGTTATACGAAGACGTACGAATGTTTCCGAAGTTAAACGAATGTGTATCTCTTCTTTAAATTTGTATAAACTGATATATTGATGATAAAACTTTGTATTTATATAGAGTTTATAACCTCAAAGCAAATCTCATAACGATTTATAGCATATATTACTTCTATAACTCATATTTAAAAAAAATCATTAATTTCTCCCCTCTCCGGTACAAGAAAGGTTCGTTTTCTAGGTAAATAGTTTCAGAACAGGTTTATTACGATTCACATCGATTCTACTCTTTTAATCGTACCAATCAAATTAAATGATCGGCTCCAACAAGTGAACTGGAATTGAACCGAATCTTTGAATAGATTTTAACTTTGAATCAAGAGTTGCCAGGCGTTTATAAGAGTGATTCGTACGAACAAAGTGTGGGGTGCGGTGAAAAGTCTTAACTAGTAAAATCCAAAGTCTTCAAAAAATTCACAGTAGGCCCTATTCCATAAGAAATTCGAAAGTTGGGGTCTTAGATGAGGATTTTGCAAAATGTTTATTTTAAAGCGTAAAAATGGTGAAAATACCCCTTTATGGCGTCCACTCCCAACCCTATTTATACATAGATAAAGTGAAGTGCCTGTCTGCGATTTCGAAATAAATACTGTATTCTAAGCTCAAATGGTTATTCACACTTTACAAAAACTTAAACATGCATTTTTAACACACTGATTTGAATAAAAAGCCCTGAACCACAAAACAAGGAACAAAAACAATAACTAAACAACTAAATTGTAGGTTATGTTTAATACGTCACCCTTATGTACATTTCGATGACATGGTCATCATCTTTAGAGGGTTTTAACACAAATGAACTTAAATCCTGACGGGGTCCCAAGACCGCACAAACTTTTTTAATTGCGTGTAATGGTAATGCACAATATTTACCCGATAGTCCTTGTAATAGCGAATTTCCATAGGAAAAATGAGCTATTGCAGTGGCCCTTATGGTGAGACCCAAGGTCGGGAGTAGCAAATCAGCTACACGTTTTGGGGTGTCATTAAAATTTATATATGTATATGTATATATGTGTTAGCACTCTAACGGTCTCATTTTAAGCCCGATTTCGCCCAAATTTGGTACACGTGTTGGTTGTCTATGTCGCTCGGACGAGTTCGTTAGCCAAAAAAATCCAACAACCGGAAGTACGTTTTTTGACCGGAAGTAACTATTTTTTGAGATTTTTACTACGAGAATGAAATATATATATATTTTTTTATTCATTATTTTCCCTGTACAAAAGAATTGGTAACACTATTAACTGTTAGTTATAATAAAACTAAATAATAATATGTAACTTTAAACAACTTATTAACTTAAAATAATTCAAATTGAAGTTAAATACTATTATACAATAATTTCAACAATATTATAAACTTAAACAAACAATGAAAGAAATCATAAAATTACCCTTCTGGTACAAGGAAAATGTAGGCACTTCATTTGGGCTTTAAAAAGCCTGTTTAGAAGCTACCCTCATTAAGAAAAAAAGAACTTAAAATTATACTTATCAGACTTCGAATAAAAAACAAAGGGCGGTGAAAACGTATAACATACTTTAACAAAATAAGAATACAAAAAACAAAAATTAGCAGAAAGTGTGGAGTCTAAATTTAAAACAAAGGTTATTAAGAAAATACACAGAAGTAATACTAAATATACTTTAACATATATTATACTAGAAAATTCAACGCAATACACACGTACAAAAATAAACACAGTCACATATACATTCACACACAACAGTCCTAAAACAGTGTACACATGTTCATTAAGTTTTTTAAATTACAATTTTAAAAATGCTATTTATATCATCTAAATCGTATAGCCATCGCCTCAAAAGCTTTAGAAAGGTGTTACAATTTTTACATTTTTGAATATATTCTGGCATATTATTAAAAAGTTTCGGGGCAACAAATAAATAAAATTTCATATACCAGTCTTATTGGGCTTTGGTACAGAATGTTGCGCACCACGCCTAAGTCTAATTTTATCTGGGTTAAGTACTATAGTTCATTTCACCTCAGCGTGAGGCAAAACCAAATGACTGTAATAAAACCCTTACCCTTAGGCCTACTGTGCGACATCGGGGATGGGCACTTGTCTTCTGCCTTTGTATTAGAGTTATTGCTGTTTGTCCCAGTGTCATTATGCAAACTTTTTTAATTGAAAGAAAAACTTAAAACAAAATATATCACTCGCTGTGTTTTGATTGTGTGATTATTTTTATACCAAATATGAAGGAAATCGGTTGATTTTGGGGAAGGAAAAGTAAATAATTAAATCCTATGTGTTTTCAAATATTTTTTATCATCATTAATACGGAAATAAATTCCTATTGAATAATGATGTTGAGTTTTAAAAAAACCTCTTACTTACTACTGTACACAATAATCATCACCTTATAGTGGCCTGACAGTTTTTTTGTTAATTAAATGCAGTATTAAAATATAGACATACAGTAATACTATTAAATGACTGTCTATACAGGCTGTCCCATAAGTAAAGTGCCAAACTTCGGGAATGGTTCTATGGGTAAAAATAAAAAGGAAATCAAGAATAACATTTATTCCAAAAACGCTTCAAGATTATCGGATGAAAGATAATAGGTAAGTTATGTGTAATATTAGGTTTGTTTAACCCGGCATCCTATCCCATCACAGTAAACACGACAATACTGTGGTTACGTATGCTTTTATAATCTTTAACTTAGCTATTATCCTTCTTCCGCAGGAAATGGACTTCCTGATGGACACCAGTCATTAAGGGATGTTAAATTAAAAGATGTCATTAAGTACAGTTGTAGATGTTTTGTAGTTCAGTTCAGGGTTGGAAGTGTTGCAGATTATTTTTGCAGTGGAAATAAAAATTCAGCTAAGTGATTCTAGTGAGTGCGATGACAGAAGTTAGAGTTTCGTCTCCAGAGAAGTACGTTAGCCCTAGGGAGAAACGGGCGGTTATTTACTCGAGTGGTGAACGACGGATTATTGTATACATTTACGGAGTTTTGCGGATGGAAAATCCTGAAATGTCCAAGAGAGATGTAGCGGAGAGAGTAGGTGTGTTGACAGGATGTAGTAGAGCGACTGTTGAGCGGTTAAGAAAAGAATTAGACAATGGACCTCCTGTGACTCCGGGAAAGAAACGGCCTTATCAGATGGGAAAAAGAACAAGAATGGTAAGATATGACGATATCCAAAAAAATAACATTAGAAGAAAAGTACATTCTTTGCTGCGACAGAATATTCCACCCACAGTAATAAAAGTTACTAAAATGATCAATGAAGACCCCGACCTTCCACATGTGAATATGAGTACCACGTGGCGACTGATGCTGGACTTGGGATTCAAGTTTGAGAAAAGACAACTCGGATCTATTCTCATCGAAAGAGACGACATCGTACTTTGGCGAAGGAAATATCTGAGTGAAATAAAGAAATGTAGAGAAGAAGAAAAGAAAATCTTTTATCTCGATGAGACATGGTGTAACGCCGGGCATACAACCAAGAAAGCGTGGACGCCCAGCTATATTAAGTCAGTGAAACAAGCACACATGAATAGCGAAACAACGGGCTTAAAGAATATTCCTGGGAGAGGCGGAAGGCACATTGTTGTTCACATGAGCAGCGAAGAAGGTTTTTTGAAGGACCCCATCAGCCCCTCAGGAACAGACGACGCTCGGTGGGTATTTCGTGAAAAAAAGACGGCTAAAATCGACCATGCTAAACATCATGACGAGATGAACGCCGCTGCATTTGAAGGATGGTTTTCAGTGGTTCTACATTTACTCCCAAATGATAGCGTTATTTATAGTTTTAGTAATAGTTTTACTTTATGTCTATATTTTAATACTGCATTTAATTAACAAAAAAACTGTCAGGCCACTATAAGGTGATGATTATAGTGTACAGTAGTAAGAGGTTTTTATAAAACTCAACATCATTATTCAATGTAAATTTGTTTCCGTATTCATGATGATAAAAAATATTTGAAAACACATAGGATTTAATTATTTACTTTTCCTTCCCCAAAATCAACCGATTTCCTTCATATTTGGTATAAAAATAATCACACAATCAAAACACAGCGAGTGATATATTTTGTTTTAAGTTTTTCTTTCAATTAAAAAAGTTTGCATAATGACACTGGGACAAACAGCAATAACTCTAATACAAAGGCAGACGACAAGTGCCCATCCCCGATGTCGCACAATAGGCCTAAGGGTAAGGGTTTTATTTCGGTCATTTGGTTTTGCCTCACGCTGAGGTGAAATGAACTATAGTTCCATATTTCCACTCCGTTTGTAAAATATCTTTAGGACTTTGTATACGTAAAGATGCTGCAGTGGAAGTATTTTTAAATATCTGGAAAGAGGCATTGAAGGAACCCTTTTAGATTTGTGACAAATAAGCCGAACACATCGTTTTTGGATACTCAAAATCTGATATTTTTAGAGTTTTTTCTAAAAATATAAATGTGGGATGTTATTCTGCACATTTTGTTTTTTTAGGCGACCTTGGTTCCCCCAAAATCGACCAAAACTTAAGATACCATAAAAGTACCCGGTTCGAAGCCAAGTGGTGCAAACTCGCGAGGCCACTAGGAGGAAACAAATTCTACTAATATATTGCGTACACACAGACAGCTGTTCAACGCCTTCGTGAGTAGACCTATTCCCCAAATTGTTGGTTGAAACCCTAAAACATAGGCATATAAACTTAATTTTGGAAATTTGCTCAACTCACGTCAGCGGTCCAGCTGCGTGGTCGAATTATTTTATTTATTTAATCACATCTGCGAGCGAAGCGAGTTACAGATAAAATAGACAATTTTTAGATAGACATCAAACTCTGTGTTGAGTTTTCAACGAACAGCTGTTATTATGTCTCTATCGTTTTGTTAACTCTGTGGAAAGTAAAATTTACGCATCCTTGATTTTTTCCCTAAAAGAGTGTTAAAAGCATCGTATAAATTTTCTGATCATAAACGAATCAGGGTTCGTATCTAATGATGTAGTTTCTCAGGCAATCCCCGCGTGAAACAGTTCAACGCCCTTCACACTTTATTAACACATAATTAAAACCTGAACTGTCGGTTAAAAAAAGTACGCCTTCGCCGTGGAAATATTATTCGCGTGAAACCATTATCTTAGTCATACATCGGAGAGCAAATCAATTACTTTCAGCACATCTTATTTAAAACAAACGTTGTACAAACTTTAAAACCCGATCCCAGTTTAAGTTGCTTCGCTCATATCGGTACGATAAGTTAATAAATAGTATCAATAGAATCATGTATGGTCCACACCCTCCAATATTTTTAAAATCCAAAAAGTTCGGAAATTGAAATTTTGAAAAGTTGGGATTTTGATAGTAGGATTAAATTACTCGCAAAAACTCATCAACTCCAACTTTGGGTTTTGTTGTTAATTATCAACATTCACAAATAACAAGCAGGTTATAATTTATAGTCAAAAAAAGTTGGACAAATCTAAATATTACTGTACCAAATAAACTTCTTTTAAAACGATGTTCTGGGAAATTCAGTTCCAACCCTTGTTTTTGTGGCAACACTGACTGACACTGACTCACCATTTCATGCAATGCGCCAGACCGCCAGAGGAAAGTCTTTTGGGAAATATTTGTAAAAAGAAAATGGTGGTGCAAAGTGTGGGAAATCTTTTCAATTATGTGATGAACGAGTTGAAATTCTTGTAAAAAATTAAAAACTCTTAAGTCACTCAATTTAGCAGTGTTAAAAACCCTACTTAGAGAAGCCCGTTAAAAAAACAAATTCTGAGGGTGGACCTTCATCTCCACTGGGATTTCCACACAACATAACCCAGGGCCCTCTTCTGCGCGTTGGAATTCCAATCCCAGAAGTTGAGAAATTTTAGATTACGCCCTTCCCCCCAATAATTTGTTGCAGCAACGTCCCTGTTATGGCCCACTGGGTTATGAATGTCCCACAAAAACAAATATATAATTATGAACATATATGACGTTTTTTGGGACATATAAGACCCAGTGGTAGTAAAAGGGTTAAGGGTTCGTTGGTTTACCTTCTTAAACAAACTTTACACTGCACCAAATACATTTACATTCATTTGGTGCATTAGAACTGACAACTTTTCAAATACAGATAAATACACAAACCGATAACATCTACGAACCATATCCTTTTTCCTTAGAACTTTGTATCTATTAATCAGCTGTACGAAAGCTAAATGGTCTCGTCAGTGCACACATTACCAACCTTATAAAACAAAAATATGCTACTATACTAAATATGGCACGAAACCAACTTAATATTTTAAATTTTGCAGGTTTTGTTTTTTGGGACATATATGACCCAGTGGTAGTAAAAGGGTTAAGGAATCGGTGGTTTACCTTCCTAAAGACACTTTACACTGCACCAAATACATTTACATTCATTTGGTGCATTAGAACTGACAACTTTTCAAATACAGATAAATGCACAAACCAA
>JAGFPH010025655.1:0-10772 GCA_018207615.1 Philaenus spumarius
CCGTTTGTTTATTTATAAATGGTAACTCATATATTATTCCTTCGTATGACCACCTTATAAATCTTTTCTCCATATTTATTTTCGCCTGCATTTCATACAATGCATCACACCCTATAAGTATTCTGGATTTTAACCCTTTCACTATTAATAATTTTAAATCCATTTCTTTGTTTTGAACCTTATATTTTAACATAATTTGGCGGTGTACTTTTTGAACTTTACCTTTAAGCGCTCCAATTATTTCTACGTTTGCTACTGGAAGTTCCATTATTGGTATTCCTTCTGCTTTCAGCTGCTCGTAATAATCCTGTTGCATAACTGTTATTTCAGATCCAGTGTCTATTTCCATAATAGCCTGTAAATGACCAATTTCCACTAATATCGCCGGGATTTCCTCTATTGGTTTATCTTTAATAATTTCCTCCCCTTCATTATCTAACAAATCCTCGCGAATATTATAGTGTATATTACTTAAGGGTTTCTGTACACCTACTGCCGTTTCATTTTTAATTACCGTGTTTTCCGGTTTTTTAATTAACTCCCTCTTAATTATTTTTTCGCCCCTTCTATTTACCTTATTTATTTGATTTTTTGTTATATCATCAGCCCTAAAACTCCGAAGCCTATTTTTCAGAACCTCCTTTCCTAGTTTCCCTGTTTCGGCTTTGAATTAGGATTTTGATTTGATGGACCGGGTCTTGGGTTATTAGGGTGTATGGTATTTCTTGGGTTTTGCGAATAGGATTGCAGGTTAGGTTTCGGATAGGGTTGGGGGTTTTGCCTGTTATTATTATTATTATTCGGCGTTCCTGTAGGCCTATTTCCCCTACGCGCTTCTTCCATCATATCTATACTATTTAGAAATTGTATGGCTTCTCTAACCGTCTCGCTATGCTTTCCCATTGCCGCTAACCTAATCTGGTCATTAAAATGCTGGAATATAGTAAACACTAAATATCCCTCCGGAATCGGTGGATCTAAGTCTCTAGCCTTGTTTACTAATTTACAAAAATAATCTGCTCGCGTAAGATTACTATTATCATTATACCTACCATATTCTATTTTATTTCTTATTAATTTTTGCTTCTGTAACGACCAATAATTTTTTAAAAAACATTCTTTAAACCCTGTGTACCCTATATTTTCTGTTTGCATAACTTGCCACCATTCTAATGCACTACCCCTTAATTGTCGCACTGCAAACTTTAACTTTTCTTGATCGCTAAAAAATGGATTAGTTTCCTCGATCAAATTTTCTATCTCCCTTATAAATTGCTGAGGGCGTTCGTGTGGATTTCCCCAAAATTCTATTTTTTTACACTCCCCCTCATATCTCGGCATTACCAGGCTCCTAACCATACCTGGCTGTCCCCCTAATTCTAACACTTTTTGTTCTACCTTCGTTACCCTATTTGTAATTAATTTAAAATTTTCATCAGTTTTCTTTTTAATTACCCCGGTAGATTCTTCTAACAATTGTATACTGCCTACAATATCCTCAAGCCTTTCTTCTACCTGTTTGTGTTGACTTAAACACCTTTCTTTTTCTACATTTATTTCCTGCGATACTCCTTCCAATTTTCCTGAAATTAATGTATATAATTGTTTCTGCTCTTCTTCTCGCAGCCTCCTATCATTCGCTTTTTCTTCTTCTCGCAACCTCCTATCATTCGCTTTTTCTTCTTCTCGCAACCTCCTTTCGTTCGCTTTTTCTTCTTCTATCTTAGCCTCTTTTAGCCGCCTTCTTTCTTCTTTTCTTTCCACCTCTTCCGCTTTCTCTCTTTCTCTTAACTGTTTTTCTTCCGCTTTCTCTTTTTTTAGCATCTCCATAAATTCTTTAAGTTCTTTGTTCGCCATTTTGCTCTTAGAAATTTCTCCTTATTTGTCGGAAGTAAAATATTCGTAGCCTAACTACTTTTATTTTATTTTTCTTAACTTTTTTGAAAACCCCCTTTTTCTATTTACGTTTTTACCGCGACAAATTATTTCTAAGGTGCTTGGCCTACTCCCCCTCTTAAACTGCGGAATACCAAACCCGGGAAATATTTAATGTTGATCAAATTCACTAGTATGTTTACACAATCTAACTTAATTCTTATTATAACACATACATATAAGCACAAATAATTTATTTTGTCAGTTCTGGACTTTATTTAACCTTCCGTTAAATCAAGCCACACCGGTGGGCGCCAACTCTGCAACGACGCACGAGTTGCACGACGCTGGGGGAGGAAGTTTGTTTTCCTTTTGTCCCCACGTTGCGACGTCAACCCTGCAACGACAGACCTTTTTTATGACGTTCGGGAGCCACCTCTGCAATGTAGCCCCGACGCTTGTCTGTCTGTAGGATTTCCCTACTTTGTTACAGAATAAAGAGATTATATCACCTACTGGAAGTTTAAGGCAAATTAACTTTAATAGCCTAGGTGATATAACTCTGGTTAAGATAACTATGCCTATAGTCACCTTAAATAAAAATATTTTATTAAATTCCTTCCAGTTATTCAAGTTACTATTAACTTTAAATTTGCTCAGCTCAGTAATTAATATTATATTTATTTGACAATCTCTGAGGAGTGAGAACAGTGGAACTTTACCTAGAATAATTAAATTATTTGTGCTTTGTGAAATTTCGTTGGAAATGCCAACTTTGCGTTTCCGCCGTTCAATATTGATCATACACTGAAAACAACTTATCATATATGATACTTAGATAATAGGAATTTCTTGAACAAGGTAAATTAATTATATTAATTGAAATCAAAAGAAAATTTATTCAATAAAAAACTCAAAAATACTCTGTGGTTCTTTCCACTACAAAAACATAAATTTTAAATTAAATTTACTATTTACATAAATTTTAACTCTTTTAGGTAGAACCATTTATTATTCATCTATACTTAATTATTCCTTCCTTTTTAATATTTATTATTTAATTATTTAATTATGAAAATGATTTTATATATTTAATTTACAAGATTAATAATTTTATATTTTGAAAAACCTAATTTTTTATCTCAACCCAGTATCAATAATTATTTAAATTTAACTCAGGCAATATTTTAATAAGGGATATCGTAACTTTTCTGACAGACCTTTTATTACTGCGACCCTGGACTCTGAACACCTTTCACAAGAATGTTGATTGAAATACAGCTTCCCTGAAGTCCGGTTATCGTTGGTGCGGTTGAACGTCTCTCGTGGTCTCAGCTTTTGCCTGGTTTGACTTTCCCTGATGTCTTTTAACGCCTTCCCTGATTTGGTTTAACGCCTTCCCTGATTTGGTTTCCGCTTCTTATTCCAGTAGTCCTTCAAAGTCCATGTGTGGTTCCAGTTATTGTCATTACATCAGTCCTGTGATTCCTGTAGACTACGTCATTTATAGATTTTTTGACGCACCCGCTATATAATTAACTATAGCGTAATTCACTCAAACTGTTCAATCGTTTTTTCACTGTCTGTAATACTAACTGATTTTACACTGTCTTTGTTCATTTAACTCGTATTTACGTTTGATTAAATTTTAATGAAAACTGTTACTTGAAATATTATATCGCATAATATTATAATTAATTAAAATGTTCACTGTTTGATTGACACATATCTTACTGCTGTCTTTATAAAACACTGCTTCTAAGTACGTTACAATAACATCGCAGATCCGTCTAACAACGTCGATCTAAAGAAAAACTCAAAAAGTGAGAGAGCGATTCCAGCTTCCAGATGAGCGATAGATATATCTGAGATAGGGTGATAGATCGTTAGATAGGTCGTTAGAGTGATAATCGTTAGAAGCGCGGCTCCCGCTGTACTCCGCTTATATAGCCTCCTTTGCCGCCTTCCGAGTACCAACTGCCTTTCTTACTTTTCCATCCCTTGTTCGATATCTTGCCATGCAACTTGCATTGATTTCTTTAAGTTTTAGGTTGGTACTACCCCCACTAACTTCTTCGTTAGGCCTTGCCATCAGCTAATCTAGATCTCCCCTCCTAACATTTTCTCCTATTGTCTTACTTATTTTCCTCGTAGTTTTCCTTTAACTGCTTTTATGAACTTGCGGTTTTCGTAATCGTATTCCTGATACATTTTCCTTTCTTCTCAAACTTGAGTGATAGTCGTACTACGTTTGGTTCGCTTATGGCGCTGCCTCGCGTATTCCGCGGTTTTTCCTCACGAAAACTTTTCTGGTTTTGAAGGAAAATCTTTTTTCTTTTTTCTTCTATGTTGGTTATTATTTTATGATATATTAGCCAAAATTTCCATTCTGTCCGAAGATTTTTCTTCTGTTTTTGGGACTTGCAAAATTTGCCAAATTTAACATTTACTTTTGAATTTGAATTTTAACTTTAAAATTGATACTTTCGATTGAGATTTACAATTTTATACCCTTACTACCTTCTTAACACTAGGTTATTATTTTTACCACCTTTTTCATTCTATTTTTAGCAAAATATAGGTATGAACTTTCTCACCTATTATTTTAATTAATTAACAATTTATAAACTTTTTATCTTATAAAACTTTTACTTCTTTACAACTTGTTTACTTTTTCATTTTCCCTTTTTCATTTTTTATGGTGCTTTTTCACCTTCAAACTTTAACAATTATCTCTAACTTTTAAAATACCCAAAATTCCTTAATTTGTTATTTAACATTTTTTATACAATTTCTCTTACGCTTTTCAAAAATATCTTTTTCATTTAATTTTGATGAAATTTGAGAATTTCCTATAACTTTAACTCTTTATAACTTTAACATTTTTTATTTTACAAAATTGTGACTTCCATGAACAATGTTTCCACCTCCCGTGTTCACATTTACCCATAAAATTCATCAATTTTATACTTTTATTTAACACCTTATTCCTGTATAAAAACAACTAATTTTTCTAAGTCTTTCAGGCAACTTGGAACAAGTTCCTGGACAAAAGTCCATCTCTGTTGACACAGTACAGTTGGCCGGGACTTGTCGTATTCTAATCTAGTTAAGTATAGGGTGTACCTCAACTTCTGCTATGAAATCTTGATTTTTGCAGTTTTACAACAAAACTCAATTTTTCACGCATTGCATAAGGTTTATCCGTTGCAAAATATATATATATATATATATATCATACTAGTGAACCCAACAACGCTTCGCTACTGCTTGATTTAATTTAAAGGGTAGTTATTCTATTTCATTACATTGACTTAACTAATCGAATTGAAAAATGGTTTTTATGCCACTAAGAATATACTACACAAATTTAGATTTATAATTTGTAAACCTTTATAGATAATACAGTAAATCTTTTGTTTGCTTTTACCTAATCTAAATAAGCTGATAGTTGTGAAGAATTGTAAAAAACCTGATTCTAAATTAGCCTAAGGCTAACAACAGACGAGACACCGGTGTACGGGACACTAGTGTACGGGCAGTGTACGGGACACTAAATGTACTATTAATTAAATGTGTATCAACAGATGAGACACTGAGTAGCGCGCTACCAGATTCTGTGGCTCTATGGTGTCTCTCCCCGCGAGAAGCTGGGACAAAGGACAGTGTCCCGTACACCGGTGTCTCGTCTGTTGTTAGCCTAATTGGTTGCAAATAAACGTGTTTTGGTTCATTGTAGGCCTAACCTAAAACTATGTTCAGTTTTTGATCCAAATCAGCTTCTTTATATATAATATTATGTAACAACCAATGTTTGAATTGAATTAAAATATAGTAAGCATTTGTAGTTGATTTTTGTTTTTGTTTGATTTAAGTTGGTCAATCTAACCTAAAAAAGCTGTTGGTTTTGAAGAATGATAAACTGATGCTATAGGCTAAGTAAAGTTGCTATGGTAATGAATGTAAACAAACATGTGTTACTAAGCGTTTTATTGGAACAGCTGTTTTTGTGCGCTATGGTCTTGAGTCCATTCAAAAGAAGCTGTTTTTCAAGTTTTTCCTAATTTGAAACTTTTTCGGGAACCTATTCAAATTTTTCTTTATATAAAAACCTATCACGAACATTTTAAAATGAAAAATAGCCAAATTGGTCCAGCCGTTCTCAAGTGATGCGCTTACAAAGGAACAGCAATTCATTTTTATTATATAGATATATATGATTTTTAATGACACCCCAAAACGTGTTCTGGGGACCATGATCGGTACTCATTTTCTACTCCCGACCTTGTGTCTTACCATAAGGGCCACTGCAATAGCTCATTTTTCCCATGGAAATTCGCTAATAAAAGGAATATCTAGTAAATATTGTGCCATCCCGTTACATGCAATTTAAAAAAAAATCAGACCCAAGTTCCTTTTCTCAAAACGCATAGTTAGTTACGTCCAAATCTATCCGTTGTCCATTTAGACCTACATGTATGATCAGTGTGCGCCAGAAGCGCTACAAAACTGCAGTTCAGGCCCTCGAACGAAATTGAAAGTTTAAAATTTGAATTGAATTTTACGTCTACGAGTTCATTTTACCTGAAATATTGGTTACGAAATATATTTCACCCCTTACACGCAAATAATCGAAATTCTATTGTTTTTTCCTTCCTATATACAAGACGATCCTCATAATGTTCCGAGCACTTTCTGAGCTAGCAAAAATAATGAAAAACGTTTGCGTTGAGGTTGCGGGAAATATTGGGGGAATTTTATCAACAATGTGAAGAACACGTTGAAATTCTTGTAAAATAAACGGTACCAGGAACTGGCACGTACTTTCTCACAAACATATTTAAATTATTAAACAGATTCACTGTGGCTTCATAATTATTGTAGGTGGTGTTGCTAGGAGAGGTGATTTACACCCAAAGTAGGAGATTACTAATAAATAATATTATTATTATTATCTAGAGAGAAAACTATTTGATCGATTTCGAACAAATTTGCAACACACATGTCAATTAGGCCTGTATAGATGCTGGAAAAATGGTTTAGAAATTTTTTGAAAAACTACTCCCTTTCTGGCCAAAAAAACCCCAAAAATCTATTATTATTATTATTATTATTTAGCTAAATGAGAATTTTTATAAAGATGTGGTTTTTTTCATATGGTAGGGTACATTAAAGGCTACAAATAAGCCAAATTTTATCAGAATCGTTAGAGCCGTTTTTTTTTATAAAAACATAATAACTGATTTTTTTGCCAAAAAGGGGGTTGTTTTTCAAAAATTTTCAAAACCGTTTTTCGTGCATCTATACAGGCCTACTTGACATGGCTGGTGCAAATATCTTTGAAATCGATTGAATATTTTTCGCTCTAGCTTTGTATACATACAGACAAACATACATACTGACAGACATTTTGTAAAAAACATTTTGTAAAAACCATTTTGTTGGATTTAGGAGGTCCCAAAACGGATATTTCCACAAAAATCTCAACATCGATTTTTTTTTGCGATCACTATACTTTTTCTATACTATAGTATAGTGAGAAAGTAAAAATACAAATTCTTAAAGTACTCAATATAGCACGTGCAGTGTTAAAACCCCTGCTTAGAGAAGACCATTTTAAAAAAATCCGAGGGTGAGCCTTCAGGGCCCCATCTCTACTGGAATTTATTCCACACAACATAATCCAGAGCCCTTTCTGTGCGTTGCAACCCCCCCCCCCCCCTACAGAAGATGGGAAATATGATAAAAATTGTTAGGAAATTTTAGATTTTGCTAAATTTAGGACCAACGTCCCTGGTGCTGTAAGTAAACTGCCAAATTTTGTGAAACGATTCTGTGGATAAGATTAAGGCAAAATTCGATCCTTTGCAAAATGGATTGTTTCAAATTGTTTAACCGAATACAGTTTTTGAGTTATTTTGCTCGCTTATTGACTCGAGCACTCGTTTAGGTAGACTACGGGAAGGACATAACCAGGGCGTACGTCCACGTGCTGCGACATCTCTGTCAATGTTGCACTCAGACATACATACACAGAATGCACAATTAGCCGCATTGTGTCTTGACATACTCCTGCCAATATTAATGACTTGGTACTGCCCTTATCTCTTTGATACATTATGTATCTAAAATTGATATCTAAACATGTTCCCGTATCGATATTGTTAAAGCGGAGTTATGTAAACTGAATTGTCAATTCTTTTACATTGACAATGAAACGGTTTATTACACAACTAGAAATTGTCAATTTCAATCAAAATTGGATTTGAACTAAAATGTCTTACAAAAATAACATTTGTCAACGGCAAGTGCACTATAGTGTTGTACAGGGTGACTATTTTAAGTGTGCCACCATTGGTAAATCAGAAACGACAAGATTTACAGGAAACTTTATAAATGGGGGACTTCACCTACTTTTTAGTGGCCATTGAAAAAATGAATTTGAAATTTCGAAAATATGCCGCCATTTTCCAATATGGCATCCAACTTGCGAATTTCTTATAGAAACCTCTATTTTTATGACGGATTTGTATGTTACATGCAATTTTAAGACTTTTTTATTCTTGGTGTTTTTTTTGTATAACCTTAACCGTTTAGCCGCTAGGAGCGCTGAAAGTTTCAGAAACTTTTATTTCAACAATTTTATTAAAGAGGCTTATTTTCAATTTGAAATCAATAAAATTTAACTCAAAGTGCAATATGTTTTACAATGGAATGTTAAAAAGCTGTTGCAATTTCATAAATACGTTATTTTATACAAAAAACCTACTAACATTACTGTTAAAAAATCGCTAACGCAACCACTGTGTATTGTGTAAGAAGATGTATTTATGTGCGCACGCTTGTACTTATGAAGATAGAGGACACTTTGAAAACCTGCTTTAAGTCATCTTGACTGCCTTTTTGTGTCCCAAAACATTTTGTTGCTATGATACAAAGAAGTTTCTTACAGTACTATGTACCCTTTACGATGTAGGAGAAGAAATCTGTAAAAATAGTACAGTTGTCATGTAAGCTATTTAGGTACTTTTAACAGAATAGCTTTTAACTTAAAACGAAGAACTAATTAATTTAAATTAATTATGACTTAAAGCAAATTTTCAAAGAGTCCTCTATCTTCATAAATACAAGCGTGAGCACATAAATACATCTTCTTACACAATACACAGTGGTTGCGTTAGCGATTTTTTAACAGTAATTTAAGTAGGTTTTTTGTATAAAATAAAGTATTTATGAAATTGCAACAGCTTTATAACATTCCATTGTAAAATATATTGCACTTTAAATAAAATTTTATTGTTTGCAAATTGAAAATAAGCCTCTTTAATAATTGTTGAAATAAGAGTTTCTGAAACTTTCAGCGCTCCTAGCGGCTAAACGGTTAAGGTTATAAAAAAAACACCAAGAATAAAAGTCTTAAAATTGCATGTCAAATACAAATCCGTCATAAAAAATAGAGGTTTCCATAATAAATTCGAAAGTTGGCCGCCATATTGGAAAATGGCGGCATATTTTCGAAATTTCAAATTCATATTTTTAATGGCCACTAAAAAATAGGTACAGTTCCCCATTTAAAGTTTCCTGTAAATCTTGTCGCTTCTGATTTACCAATGGTGGCACACTTAAAATAGTCACCCTGTATACTGTACAGTATTGGATGTGAATTTTAAGAAATCTGGAAAAATAATATTACATAAATACCTTAATTCCTTGTACTTCTCGCAGTCCTGTTGTGATCACACTTTATTCGGTGACGTACGTTTCGCCTATTTTTTCAGGCATTTTCAAACCGTTTATAAACTTTTTTTTAATGATTTGCATTTGTTTAGTACGCTTCAAAAAACTATAAATTATACACAAACACTCCACAAACATCAACATAGAAACACAAACACAAGTAATGGGCATGAATATTATGGATAGTTTATTTAAAAAAATATCAACTCGCACACGTGCACCCCGACCCGTCATTGGATCAGTGCTGATCTGTTATCTCTGTAGTTTTAGTTTATTTTGGAGATTGAAGGGGTTCGTCTCTGATAATACTGTCAAACAAAGCGTTGGATTGGAAATGTATCTTCTCGTTTAACAAGGAGCTTGGGTCTAAATTAGTAGCTTTATAAATGTGGGATTCTTCAATTACGGTCATGGTCGGTCATTTGGAGCATTTATTTAAAATTTGCAAATTATTGTGGATATTGGTGGACCGGTGTCTATTAAATGCTCGGCAATTTTTGATTGGTTTGGGTTAAGATTACGATTGGGAATGTGCTATTTGAAACGATTTTTGACTGATCTTCCTGTTTGACCTAAATAATGTGTTTCGCAATTGTCACAAATGATGTTGTATATTCCACTAACATTATATAGGTCAAACAGGAAGATCATTCAAAACTCCTTTCAAAGAGCACATTCCCAATCGTAATCTTAACCCAAACCAATCAAAATTTGCTCGACATTTAATAGACACCGGTCATACTTACACCAATATCCATAAAAATTTGTAAATTTTAAATAAATGCTCCAAAGGACCAACCATGAACGTAATTGAAAAATTCCACATTTGAAAGCTTATATAATTCTGAATCCAAAAAGAATAATAATTAGTACCCTATATAAAAAAAATAGTAGTACAGCAAAATGGGGGCAACATAAAAAAAAACCCGATTTCGTTGTTTTTTGGCCGCCATTTTTAATCGGTTAAAGAAATGGATGTGCAAAATTCACCGTTGGTTTTCTCTTGAAATTCTACATCGAAATGATGTATCACATGACCGCCTTCCCATTTAAAAAAATAAAAGTTACATTCAAAATGGCGGATCTAAGATGGCGGATAATTTTTTTAACCAAGCTGAAATGTGGAATCTTATCATCTGTGTCCGTGATTAAAATTTCAA
>JAGFPH010025656.1:0-10771 GCA_018207615.1 Philaenus spumarius
TGCTTTATTTGCAAATTTGTGTTTTATTTTTTATATTTGATTACTTTATATAGGCCTACTAATAAAGAAATATGCTTTATTTGCAAATTTGTGTATTATTTTTTTATATTTGATTACTTTCTATACTAGTAGTAGGTAAATGTTCCTTCTGGAACAAGGTCATTTGAAGGTCATCCATATACCACACATGCCTAAGGTCATTGACCCCAATTACCCGGTCATTGACCCCTAATTTGCATAATTGGCCCCCCTAATTTGCATAATTGGTCCGCATTCCTGCATAATTTAACCCCTAATTTGCATAATTTTGGTAATTGGCCCGCATTCCTGCATAATTAATTAGTCATTAAATGGTTACTAACCCCTAATTTGCATAATTTTGGTAAATGACCCGCATTCCTGCATAATTAATTAGTCATTAAATGGTCATTGACCCCTAATTTGCATAATTTTGGTAATTGACCCGCATTCCTGCATAATTACGGTCATTGACCTTGACAGTCGATGACGTCACAAGTCACTTTCTCTAATTGACCTTGACAGTCGATGACGTCACAAGGCACACGCGCGAGCATCAAGGCCACCCAGTGATGACGCACGCACGGGTTTTTCCCGTCCGCAAGACCAAGCCCAGTGATGACACAAGTTGTTTTTCCCGTCAAGGCTAACACGTCCGCAATTATTTAGCAAGGTTACCCGGTAATAACACAAGTTGTTTTTACCGTCAAGGCTAACACGTCCGCAAGGCCAAGCCCGGTAATGACGCCCGCTGGGTTTCCCCGTCAAGGCAAACATTCCAATTATTTAGCAAGGCTACCCGGTGATGGCGCAAGTTGTTTTTCTCGTCAAGGCTACCCGATAAGTGATTTTGTTTGCAACACAATGTCGCAAGACGTAAATTCCCGTCAAGGCTATTAGCGACAAACATGTTTCGCAATGTAAATTCCCACAGTTACGTAAAGGTTTCTCAAGGCTAATGTTTCTGTATTTAAAGCCTTGCGCTCAGTGTTTCGAGAGTTAGTGTAAAGGTTATGTCCAGCAGCATCCGTAGAGTTCATTTTCGAGACGATTTGACTTCCATTAATTACGTGGGCAACGATTCTGAACATAAGGAGGCTAGAAACGGTATCTGTTGGATCGATTAGCAGCGGATCGTGCAAGAGAAGAACGTCTAACTGGTGAGTCTAGCAGAGCAGTATCCAATCAATTAGAAGGTTTTACGTTACAACCGCCACCAAAGAAACCGAAAAGTGAATCATGACCGATTCTGGTTTAGCCAAGGGTTTACCAACTAGGATGGTTGACGCTTCTACCCAAACCGACAACAACAAGGTCGACTACGGCAGAGATGATACAGGTCGTTGGGGTGATGCATTATACAGTTGTACATCTAAGCAATTGGTCAAATCTGGATTTTACCGCACAAGGAAGTTTCAAAATATTGTGTGCTGTGGTTGTGGATGGGAGTCTGGTTTGGCAAAATTAACAATCAATCATGTTAATTTTCTTCACAAGATAGCAAACCCCAGTTGTGAACAAAGTAAAAGAAATATTCCCGGAAATTTGGTGGAATATACCGAGTGTAAAAAAAACGTCAATGAAATTGAAGAATTGATGAAAGAGACATTTCTCTTTTGGCCTAAACCCTATCCAAAAATTGATGATATGGTTAACGCAGGATTTTATTATACAGGAGAAGGGGATTCGGTCTGCTGTATTGATTGCGGAGTCACCATCAATCATTGGGAGGAAGCAGACAACCCAAAATGGGAGCATAGAAGATTTGTGCATCATTGTAAATTAGTTGAAAATTATTAATGTAAAAAATGAATGTAAAAAATAAAATTGCAAAAGAATTACACAAACAAGTTCGTAGAAATTTTTCTACCCGTTATGTTGAACTTAAAGGTATAGATGATCTTTTTCAAGCAGATCTTGTTGAAATGATTCCATTTTCTAAAGTCAATGAAGGATATAAATATATATTAGTTGTAATTAATTGTTTTAGTAAAATTGCAATAGCTAAACCGATAAAAGCAAAAAATGCTGATGAGTTGGCAAGAGTTTTGCAACCAATTTTACATAATCATCCTATGAAACATTTGCAAACAGATAAAGGAAAAGAATTTTATAATGTTCAAATTAAAAGGTTGTTAGATAAGTATGGTGTTAATCATTATTCTACTTTTTCTGATAAAAAAGCATCTATTGTGGAACGGTTAAATAGAACAATAAAGAATAAAATGTGGGTTGCATTTAGCGAACAAGGTAATTATAAATGGTTAAATTTGTTACCGAAAATTATTTCAAAATATAATAATACTGTGCACAGAACAATTGGAATGAAACCGGTAGACGTAAACAAGACTAACGAGCATTTAGTTTTGCAGAGAATAATTAAGAATCAAAAAAAGAAAATTATTAAAATCAGATTTAAAGTGGGGGAAAAGGTTAGAATCAGTAGGATTAAGAAATTATTTGATAAGGGCTACTACCCGGGCTGGTCAAACGAAATTTATACAGTCTATGAGATAAAATCAACAGATCCGGTCACATACATTTTAAAAGACGAATCGGGCGATGTGATAAAAGGAGGGTTTTATACGGAAGAATTAAGTAAAACAAAATTCGGAGATATATATTTAATAGAGAAAGTGATTCGAAAAAAAGGGGATAAATTACTTGTTCGCTGGTTAGGATTTGACAGTGCAAGAGATACTTTGATAGAGAAAAAAGATTTATTATGAAGTTGTTGAAACAAAGTGTTAAACTTCCAATTATTAACTTTGATGATATCATCTCCCCCACAGTTAAAAGAAAAAAGAAAAAACATAATGCACTTCTTCCAAATAATATTAGGTGTATTATAGCAGGACCCAGTAATTCGGGAAAAACAAACTTAATAATGAATTTGATATTTTCCCCCAATGGTTTACATTTTAAAAATGTGTATGTATTTTCAAAGTCATTATGTCAAACGAAATATAAGTTTTTAAAATGTGTTTTGGATGGTCTCCCAGAAATTGGTTACTATATGTTTTCGGAAAATGTAGAAGTTCCCGATTTAACAGAAATAAAAGCCGATTCTATTGCTATTTTTGACGATGTATCATGCGAGAAACAAGATAATATTCGCAACTATTTCACAACAGGAAGACATTATAAGCTTGATGTGTTTTATCTGAGTCAGACGTACAGCCACATTCCAAAACAGCTGATTCGTGATAATGCAAATCTCATTGTACTATTCAAACAGGATGAACGCAATTTACGTCATGTTTATAATGATCATGTAAATACTGATATGACCTTCGAATTATTCAAAGAATTGTGTGCCAATGTTTGGAATAGTAACGACGGTTACTCTTTCGTCGTTATTAATAAGGAGAGTGAGCGAGACAAAGGACGTTATCGAGCAGGATTTGACCGATTCTTTAAATTACCAACATCATGATAATTGTATTGGAAGGAAATATAGGTTCGGGCAAAAGCACGATCGCATTTCAACTTTATGAGAAACTACGATCCTGCAATCCTAAGGTAAAGCACATAGAAGAACCTGTAAAAAATGGACAAATTTTTACGGTGAAAATGTTTTGAAAACATTTTATGAAGACCAGGAGCGTTATGCATTCACTTTCCAAGTGATGGCGTTGTTGCACATGTTGGAAAACGAGATGGAAGCTGAAAAATACTCAAAGGATGGATACATTGTTGTTATGGAGAGATCTACGTTCAGCGTTAGAGAAATATTTTCCCCGCTATTGTATAAAATGGGCAAGATTAATTGCATAGAGAATAATGTGCTTCTTTTGTTGGGAAACCTTTTACCAAAACATTTGGAGGATGAGAAAATCGTACAACTATACGTAAACACGGAGCCAGTCACTTGTTACTTGAGAACTATTGCGAGGAATCGTCCTGAAGAAATAGAACGCATTAATTTAAATTATATTATGGAGTTGCACCACATGCACGAAGAAAAATTAACTAATGTAAAAAAGATTGTAAACAATGATAATAATGTAGACACTGTTTTATCTGAATTAATAAAATATGTTTAATATATACATTGTGTGTGTGTTTTTATTCATTACAACCAACAATTAATAACATACAAGATACATTTATTCCAATCAGAACTGTTCATACATCTTTTTATAATCTTCTATACGTTTTTGCCAAATATCTAAAACAAAATAAAAATCAAAGTAATGTTGGTAATTATTTAACTCTTTCACATATTTTAATTTACAGTATGACAACATTTCCTGAAGATTATTCCAATTTAATTGTTTTTCATACTTTTTTTTAAATTTTAATACTCCTGGACGTAATTTATTACCACTAATAAAATTATAAGATGAACAATATTTTTTTAAATCTAATTTATGAGCAAATCTATCGAGAAACCATAATGGAACATCGTTATCCATAAATACAATATTTAAAACATTTAAGTTGTCTGGAATTTGTTCAATTATGGTTTCATCTGTAATATATTTATACAAACATAAAAATAGTCCTCTAAATTTATCTACACTTTCCGTGTCCGTTTTCAAATTTTTTATAGAATTGTCCAACACATAATCACCCATGTCCAATGTCACAGCAAAATTCACTGCACTTTCTGTACAACATTGCAACAATTTATTAAAAATATTATCAAATATTAATTCAATTTTTAATATATGCGAATTGTTATTATTATTTGTCTCATGAGTTTTTGTATTTAATTTATGTTCAACACACAAAGTTTCACGACAACCTTTATATTTGTTTAATTCACATTTAATTATAGTTTGTGTAGTTATTTCACAATCAACGAGTCTCTTCTTAACAATAAAACTGCTACACTTTTTGTTGCACGATATAACACTAGTTATAAAAATAAAATCGGACGCTGAAAAACTCTGACGCCTTTTAACACACAACATCTTTTAACTGGTAACATTCCAAGTCGATTCTAGCTTTTATAATAAACGTAATTGAAGGTTGTGAAACATAAATAATTGCTACGGGGAAATCTTGTAAACAATTTTAATTGGCTGTAAAATAATGATACTGGGAAATACAGGCGTGTCACTCGACTAATTGCGGATGTTATTAAAATAATTGCACCAGATAGCCTTGCGAACGTGTTAACCTTGATCACCGGGTAGCCTTGCTCGGCCGTGTTAGCCTTGACGGGAGAAACAACTTGCGTCGACACCGGGAAGCCTTGCGGACATGTTAGCCTTGACGGGAAAAACCACTAATTGATTGAAGCAAGTAATAAATATGATTTTGTAAACAACTTAAGTTGCTCAGTAAGGACATAACAAGGATATTACGCAAACCGGACTTTCCAGCATTGTGAAACCTACATGCACGTGTATAATTGTGGAGGGGAAATACTTGGGATATAGTATATAAAGAGAGACTTACAAGAGTCAGACATCAATAGTTTCAAATCTGCTTCAACATACTAAGTAAGTATTTGTTGTTATTTTATAAACTATTAACACTTGTGTGTGTTTGTATTACAACGCTAAGAGTATACTTGCGTCTGTTTTGTATTTCAACATCAAGAGTTGTTTAAACTGATAGTCATATATTCTATTTATTATAGAAATGGCTGGCATTTTCGTTCGAGAGTTTGACGAGGAATACATTCTTCCATCATCACCTCCAACTTTGACTCCTCCTCCACCACCACCAACACCACCACAGGCTGGACCTTCGGGCCAACCACCACCACCGGCACCTCAACAGCAAACGAATGGGCCGTTCAATGGAGAGAGCAGCACTGTTTTGACTGGTATGTTTAGTATTGGTGAAATTGTATCAATTATTTTTAAGCTGGGATTAGTTTCTGTTAATAAGTGGGAGAGATTTTATCGAATAGTAAAACAAGATTTTAGAAATTCGAATGATTCTTTGCTATATCAGCCGCTCATTGTAGTTCAAAATATTTTGGATTATTTATATGCTAAAGTTCAATCAAAAGACAAAGAATTATCACTAACTAAAATTAATACTATAATAAAACATATTTTAGAAACTAATCAAAAATTTTCACTCGAGGCTGTAGAGAAATTAAGTAATATTGCAAAACAGTGTAAAGGTAAAAAAAGGAAATTTGAAGAATCTAGCGAGAGCGAGGACGAGGATGAGGATAGTTTTATAAAAATATTTTCAAAAAAATTGGACTTACAATCCGATTCCGTTCTTATAAGTCAACAGTTTCAGTTAAAAATGGGGAATGATAGGAAAAAAATTACTACTCCCGGTGAGACTGGAACGTATTTAATTAAAATTGAAATAACCGATGTAAAAGATTTAAAAGAATGCACAACTGAAAAAAATTATTGGCAAAAGATTAACAAAAAAGGTTATTTTTTATTAAATGATATCGCAATTTATAACTCCATTAATAACATTTTAGCAAATGCCTGTGAGAAAGTCTTAAAAATTAAAAACGTTAAAATTGAATCTTCAGAACTTAAATAAATAATATGGATTTAAGAAAAAAGGAATATAGATTGGGACTACGGTATGAAAACGGCGAGTTCATGGAAATTGAAAACGCTTTTAGAGGTGTTTTGTAAACATATTATCTAAAAAACAATAATGCAAGATATAAGGATGTTTGTTCATTTTTAATTGGAAATGGTGAAAAAATGAAACTGTTAATTGAAAATATATTATTAAAATATGAAACACCTTTAAAATTTAATATTATTGTAGAATGTACTTATACTAAACCAATGTTGCCCGATACAAGTGTAGAGAATAGAGCTTTTAAAACTATCAATGTTCCGGTTTTTCAAGACTCATCAATCGATGAACTTTTATCGGAAATGTTTTTAAAAATTTGTTTGGAAGAAAACGAATATCAGGGAAAGGGAAGTGGCTGGAGTCTGCTCTCTGTAGACGGGCTTCTTTTGAGATTCAGCAAATACAATCCGCTTGGAGGAAGTTCATATATTCGCCTTCCAAAATTTATTGAAAATAAAAAAGCTGTTATTAATCCTAAGAATTTGCGGGATGAAAAATGTTTTCAATGGGCTATTCTTTCGCGCTATGTTGAAGGAGCAAAATTAAGAAGAGTGGATAAAAGATATCAACAATTAACTGGTAAATTTAACTTTAGCGGAATTACTTTTCCTGTATCTTTAAAACAAATAGAAGTGTTTGAAAAACAAAATATAGGTGTTAGTGTAAACGTATATGGAGTAAATGGAAAAAATACAATTTATCCTTTAAGAATATCTTTAAAACAGAGAAGAAATCATTTTTACTTGTTATTAATTTCTTGTAATAATGTAAATCACTACTGTTATATTAAGAATTTTTCGCGATTAGTGCGTAGCCAGATTACCAAGCATGAAGAAATTATGTTAAGGAAATGAAACTGTTTAGATCGAGAAAACATAATATTCAATCAATTACTGTTGATAAATTAGCATTAAGCTCGGAGGATGATAAAAGATATATATGTGAAGATGGGATTACAACACTGGCATATGGTCATTATTTAATTGATTGACTTTGTGTTTCAGAAATTTTGCCTGTGAGCAGTTTCCGGTGGAGGCGGAATATGTTTAGTTTTTTAACCGCCAGCCATTTTGTTTTGTTGGATGTGTTATGTGTAAGAGTGGGCGTGACAACTTTTAAGATTGGGGGTTTTGGCCGCCCATTTTTATCAATTTCAGAATTAAAAGATTTAATCGAATTTATAAAGAAATCGGCTGTGGGTTTGGAACTGATTGTTCCAGACACAAAGTTGAAAATATTTTTAGACTTTTTCCATATTTTTAATATTCCAAATAGGGTACGTACGTACTCATACTATGGTATTCCGAAAACTTTACCTTTTGTGGAGTATGCCGATGCTCACATCGACAGACTCCGCGAAACGTTTAGAGTCACGGGTACCATAAGTATTGGCCACTATTTTTTTTAACGTCACGCCCTCTTTTTAATATTTTGTATTTTTTTTAAACTAATAAATTACTTATATTAATATTTGGTGTTCTTATTTACTATCCAATAAATACACACAAGTTCTGGTAAAAAGAATCTTTATTTACATAATTTTTCTTACAATTCCTGACAAAGGTGAGTATTGCATAAGTGCATCATGAATAATTAAACAGTAGCATGCGGTGGAATCCGGGAAGTCTGCGCTGCTTTGCATCTCGACTCTCACGTCGAGGGATCCTGTTTTCAAAGTTTCCGATTGTCTTGAACAGTCAATGACGAATAGAGGTGTTTTATTGAGAAACGTTTGTCGATCGATGAAAGGTTGATCGTTGCTTCCTTGGTAGTAGGACGATTGAAATCTTGAAAAGTAATCGTACATTACAGCTTTGTTTCCATTCATATTATCGTATGGATAATATTTTGAATTCAAGTAGAGTTTTACATTTTCAATAGAGCAGAAATCAAAATGGGCTGCGTTCTTGGTCTGAGAATCCTTCCTGTCGGTTTGAAAACCAATTATGACGTAGCGAGGTTTTTCCACCATAGATGATGTTTTCACCGTCCAAGTTTGAAATTTAGTTTTTGGAAGAATTGGATATTCGTGCATTTGCCAACGTCTGAAAGGAATCGAGATTGTTTCATCTCTTTCGGTCATCCGCAGCAGAGATAGTTTCTCCTCGTCCACAACTCTTATGTACGGCATCCGCCATACGATTTTATTAATTTTTACTTTTACATTATCAGCCGTCGATTGAAGAATAGCGTTTTTATCGCTTGCGGCTCTCAATAAAATCAACTCCTGTTTAACGTTTAAAATTATACGTTTGTAATCCTCGGCAAAACCGAGTAGGAGTCGGAGCGGTATGCAGAATGAAAATTTTCCATCGGTTTCCAGAGCAAAAGGTTGAGCGTCTGTTGACCAACCCCAATTTCCTAAAAGATTTTTTTCTTCTGGGCGTAGGGTTAGAAGATTTTTCATCAACGTTGTATGTCCAACGGTTTTAACTCTATCTATTTCCGTTCCGCACAGTTCGTATCGTATTTCTTCAAACAGAAATGCTGGCGCGTTATTAACAAATTTTGTTGTCGTTGCCGCCGATGTATCGTCCTCTTTTACAACCATTCCCTCAATTTGCAAGTAACTTTTACTCGGCAACGTATACACATCCTGTTGATGTACAGGAATCCTTATTTCATCGCTATTTCCATACGAATTTGATGAGTAGGGCGAATGTGAATGCCATTCATAGTCTGTAACAATTTCGCTGCTGTGTACAGCCGCATTAACGTTTAGCATGATTTAATCTGTACCCGGGAATCGATTTTAAAAACAACAGATTATCCCGTGTTACCTATTTGAGCTTTGAATGATGAATGCGCGGTATCGGTGCTGGTGGTAATAAATTATTCGTAAAAATAAACACCATTATTTAACCCCTTTCAAATGAAGGCGAATGATTACGTTTTCCTGTCTAAAGTTAACCAATCGGTTATATTGATCTTCCAATTTAATATTTATTTTGTAAAGCAATCCTTGCGAGACTATTGGTAAATATATTACGTATGCAGGCTTCTCAACTATTTTATACCCCGGTTCGACTACCGGATAGAACTCGTGTAATACGTGACCCTCAACACCGTCCTTGTATGAATTTCTTACAATATCACATACGACTCGTATGACGTCCACTCTAACAATGGCTGCTTGATTTGGTGATTCATGCCATTTACCCGCTTCCAACTTCGAGTCTTGATCGAAACCCAACAGCGAACCGATAGTATCCTGTTTAAAGTGTACAACTTCAGAACAGAAAAGTTCTGTTTTTAAAGTATTATTGTTGGCTTTAATCTGTAACGAGCTCTGTTTATTTTTATTTTTCAGCTCTCCATCCAAATAATCTTTAATATCATCAATTTCATACGTTCCTTCGGGAAGCGTAATCGATTCTTCTGGTTTTCCGTAATAGAATTTATCGTTTACATTTTTCTCTATATTTGGAATAGAATTGTATGTCATTAAATCGACTAATCCAATTTCCCATTGTTTCGAAGACGAAAGATCTATGGGAGGGAAAAATTCGCACGTAAAATATGAGCTTCTTCCCGATATACAAATCATGCTGTTGCTAGAAAGTCTAAACACAAATGACCGCAATTGACGGTGTTCAATCTCTTTTGGCGCGCCTCGTAATTATACCTTATTAGTACAGGATATTGTCTCTGTAGATATTCCACTAATTCTGCAGGTGGGCGCAGATTACCAAAGCTATCAAAATAATCTACACGACTTCCACGCTTTTTATAGCACACCCAGTGAGTACCATCACCTTTAAGGTTATCCAAATTCACTACTGCCGTCTCATTTACTAACGGTAATTTCGGAAGCGTATCGCGCATAAAAACTCCTCTAAAATAGGGAATTTTTAATTTTTCTGCATACTTTATTATATCGAGTGTTGACAATGGTTTGTTTGGTATAGATTCAATCATCTTTGACGAGTAGAGATTTTTTTTTCTTCTTCTGAACCTTTGAACCTGCTCCCTTATACGGACGCACATACAATCCTTTTCCTTTTTTCTTTTTCTTATTATTATTCTTTTTTACCTTTTTTGCAACCTCTGCAAGTAATTTCAATATTTTATTTTGCTCCCCTCCTCCTCCACCAAATTTTTGTTTCATCTTCATGATATTGGTTACCGCCCAAGCTGCAGTTTTTTCCCCCAGTCCACTGTCGGATGCTTTAACACGTTCCCAGGCACGTTCGGCAAGTTCTCGATCCGCAATTGCACGATTCTTGGTATC
>JAGFPH010025658.1:0-10771 GCA_018207615.1 Philaenus spumarius
AGGTTCCTGAGGCATCCCTATGCTACCAGGCGCGTCCACAGGTTGTGGATAGTGGAGTGGCCACCAGATATGGTTGGTTAGCTGCGAAATAAGCAGATTTCCTGACGAATAAGCAGTCGTGAACAAGGGGGGCACACTCGAGAGGAGGTGGACTGTCTGGTGACACAGGCAGCCCTATAAAATGCCTCATAACTCCGTGAAGGTGTGTTGCAGTGGCGAGTTAGTGCCGCTACTTGAAATTAGGCACTTGTTAAATGGTAAATTGGTATGAAATGGACACAAAAAAGGATTTAGAAATTACTGGACAGGGTGACGGACACCCAGAACCGGCACGAGTGGTGGCGACTGAGCAGGCCACCCTCGGGTCGTCAGCAAGCGACTGCAAAGAGGTGCAACGAGTAGGAAACCAGGCTCTAGCACAAGAAGAAGCTACTGGAATAGATGCTGGTAAGAATCCTTTTTGCCCTATCCAGAAATTACATAGGACGCCACCAATTGGTCGAAGTAGATCGGTAGACTCTAGACTCTCGCATGGAAACATTGATTTAAATAAGGTAGAAACAATTAGTTTGAGTGGTTCAGAAAGTTCTCCGGAATATTTGACTGAAGATAACAAAAGGAAGAGAAAAAATGAGGCTCTAAGGGTCAAAGGAGAAATAACAGAAGATATGTTGGAGGTAGAAAAGATAGATGAAATAATCGGAAAAATAACCAGAAGTGTAAAGGAGTTAACAGAATTGGTTAGGGGAAATGTCAACACCAAAAGGGAGATCAAAGATAAAGTATCAACACTAAATAACATGGTATCAAGGCTGACAGCAAGAAAGATGACAGACTTTATGCACAAACTCGTTCACGATCAATGCAGACAACCTGTAATAGAAGGGGGAAACAAGCAACCAAAGAGAGAAGATCCTTATAGTGGCAGCACAGGGGATAGTAATAATCTGAGACAAAGAAGGCTAGTATCAGTGGCAACACAAACAACACCAAATGGCAAGTCGGTTGGCACCTCAACCTTGGAGTTAGAGGAAAATCAAATGTTTAGACCAACATGGGCTCTTAAAGTTAAGGAAGAAGACGTACAGGCAATTACCAGTTTCGAGGAGTTTGATGCGATAAGGATCCGAAAATGGGACAACAGGGTATTTAAAAACATTGAAGAGATCTATGGGAATCCAGTAACATCGTATGGAGAATGTAGCGTTGTTATTGTAGAACAATCAGATATACAGATGGAAAAGTACGTACAGAGGCTGTATAAGGATAGATTTCCGGAACTTCTAGAATTGACCGAACCAATTGAGATACTGGAATTCTCCTCCACTCGTGATAGAGGGACAGAGGGGATACAGACGATATCGAAACGGAGAATCATAAAAATTATTAGTAACACAACAGTGGAGGATTTGTGGTATAGGTTAACGGAAGTGTGCACTCAAGTGAGAGGTCTGGGGATAAAGAACTTTTCTGTTCACAAGGTAGCAGGAGTGGATGTGGATACAATGAAAAAAATCTTGCAAGCCGTTCTTATAAAGTCGAATGTGAAGGCACACCTGTACCTTCCAAAAGAAGGGGTGGTACAAGGAAAAGAAAAGAAAGATGGTAATCTAAGGAATCAGAAGAAATTTAGTACCAATGCGCTTGTTGTAACGAAAAAGGACTGTGAGTATGGGGAGCTGTTGAAAAAGGTGAAGGAGGCACTACAAGGATTGAATGAAACCAGAGTGATAAGATCAATAAGAAGTACGAGAGCCGGAGAGCTCCTGATAGTTACAGATAGTGAAGAGGAGGAAAGCTTGAAAATTAAACATAGATTGGAGGAGAGCGTAAATGGAGTAAGGGTTAGAAAAGCAGGGGAAGAATACACTAATAAACAGACCCTGTACATAAGAGACTTAGACGCTTCGCTGACCAAAGACGAAGTCGAGAAGGCACTAAAAATAGAAGTGGGGGAAGCACAAGGAGATATCTTGGTGGGTGAGTTAAGACCAATGAAAAGAAACATGCAAACAGTAACAGTGGCGGCAGACAGGAAGGCGGCAGATTTACTACTGAGGAAAAAATATGTTAACATTGGTTTTATCAGAGGAAAGATAGAAGAAAGGCTTGACATTATGAAATGTTATAGATGTTGGGGATATGGACACAGAGCGAAGGATTGTAAGGGAGAAGATCGTTCAAAGTGCTGTTTTATATGTGGTAATAAGGGCCACTCTACACAAGAGTGTGATAAGGAAGAAAGCGAGTGTCCGGTGTGTGAAGAGAAAGGTCACAAGGCTGGTAGTAATAGATGTCCGGAGTTCAGACGGGCATTAAGAAAGGCACGTAGAAGTGTATCGACTCCGAACAAGAAGGAAGTTACTGGTAAACATAACAGTCAAGCTAATAATAAAGTTGGAACGGTCAGTAATGGGTTAAGTGAGCTAAAAACAATTCCTAGAGATGAGAGTACTACAGAGCAATCTAAACAGATGTAGAGCGGCAATGGATCTCCTGGAGAAAGTGATGGTCGAAGACAAAGTTGATATAGTGGTGGTAGCTGAACCAAATAAAAAGAGGGTGGAAGGTGTGTCGTGGTTTACTGATGATAACATGGATGTGGCGATTGCAGTGGGTTGTAGGGATATCGTCATTAAGGACCAAGGGTCGGGAAAAGGATTTGTATGGATAACAACTGAAGGTATGACCATTGTCGGCTGCTATGTCTCTCCCAATATAAGTATTGTGTACTATGAAAGGTTCCTAAATGATCTTAAGATCGAGATCAAGAAACACAACTGGAAAAGTCTAATAACAGTAGGGGACTTTAACGCCAAAGGAGCAAGATGGGGAGCACTGGTGGAGGATGAAAGAGGAAAGATGCTTACTGAATGGCTAGATGAAATTAACCTGTACGTAATGAATAATGGGGATTATCCTACATGGAGAAGAGGAAGCAGTATATCATACATAGATGTAACGTCTTGTTCTGAGGAAATGGTAGATAGAATTAAAGATTGGAGAGTAAGCTATAAAGAGAACCTCAGTGACCACGCTTATATTTTCTTCGAAGTGGTAACAACTAGTCAAGAAGTTGCTGTTGCGAATAGGAATTATGGACTGGGAGGCTGGATCGTTAAGACAGAGGATATGGAAGTTTTCGACCAAAAGCTTATAACGTCTTTACATGGAGAGGGTAGGACTGACATGATAACTGTCCGTAAATTTGACGATACTGTAAGAGCGGCATGTGATGTAGCATTCCAGAAGAAACGAAACACACGGATATTCAAAAAAGGAGTGTACTGGTGGACGTCAGAAATATCAGAACTTAGGAAATTGTGCTTAGTGGCAAGAAGGAAAATGGTTAGAGGAAACAAGAGTAAGAATAGGAGCGATATGGAAGAGGAAAAAATTGAGCTCAATAGAAAATACAGGGATGCGAAAGCTACACTAAAGAGGAAAATAAGTCAATCCAAGTTGGATGCATGGAAACATCTATGTCAAGAGTTGGATAGTGACGTTTGGGGACGTGCCTACAAAATAGTTCGTGGAAAGATTCGTGGAATGAAACCTAATACTCTGGACGACAAAGGGAAAATGAAGGTAGCCCAGGAGCTATTTACAAGGAGGGAAAAAATCAACTGGAGTTATCCAGAAGTGGAAACGTCGGAAGTAGAACTGTTTTCCGCAGAAGATGTAAAGTTTGCGGGGGAAAAAGTGAGAGAACGCAGAGCACCGGGGCCAGACAAGATACCACCAGAAGTGACAAAAAGGTTAGCAATTCAACATTCGGCGGTAATAGCTGCCCTACTGAATAGACTGCTACTTACAGGGTTTTTTCCGACCAGCTGGAAGGTAGCAAGATTGGTACTAATAGAAAAACCTAAGAAAAATAAGGATGATAAGATAAGTTATAGACCTATATGCATGCTGAATGGAATGGGGAAGATATTTGAAAGGTTACTAGTAGACAAGATAAATGAAGCAATTGAGAGAAACGGAGGCTTGTCTCCAAATCAATTTGGTTTCCGGAAGGCTTTTTCAACGGTAAAGGCAATGGAAAAGGTGAACGAGCTCGTCGATGACATCACACGAATTAAAAATTATGCGAGAAGAGATTGTTGTGCCTTAGTCACCATTGACATAAAGAACGCATTCAACAGCGCATCATGGGATAAAATTGTAAATATATTAATAAGGAGGAAGGTGCCGAACTACTTAGTAAGAGTACTTATGAACTATCTTGATGATAGAAGGATAATAATAAGTGAAGGCAATGAACTGGAAATGAGATGCGGTGTCCCACAGGGGTCTATCCTTGGGCCAACTCTATGGAACATATATTACGATGGTGTGCTACAGTTGGATATGCCAGAAGGAGTGAAGACGCTTGGATTTGCTGACGATCTTGCGATTGTAGCCAGAGCGAGAAATGCGTGTGACTTAGAGACCAAAATAAATGAGGCAGCAATAAAAATCTGCGATTGGCTGGAGAAGATGGATTTGGCAATTGCACCAAATAAAACGGAAGTAGTTCTGCTGGTGGCTAAAAGAAGTATAAGGAACTTTACAATACTGATTGGAGGACAAGAGGTAATGGAAAGCAAAGGAGTGAAATACCTAGGAGTGACCTTTGATAGAGGTGCGAAAATGACGGAGCATGTTAGGGAGGTTTCGGAAAAGACGGTAAGTGTGGTGAAGTCCCTAGAAAGACTGATGACTAACCTTAGGGGTCCGAGGAGTAGTAAAAGAAAAGTCTTAGCAGGAGCAGCGATGTCGATAGTACTGTATGCAGCTCCAGTATGGCAGAAAGCGCTTAAATTTAAAAAATACAAAGCCATGTTAGAGGTAATTCAGAGAAGAATGGCAATAAAAACAATAAGTGCCTATAGGACGGTGTCGACTATGGCGGCTTTGGTAATAGCAGGAATGCCACCGATTGATCTGCTTGTGGAGGAGAGGACTGCTAAAGAAATGGCGCAGAATTTTATACCAAGGAAGGAGCTGAGGAAGATGACCACGGAAAAATGGCAGGCACGATGGTCACTAAACATAGAAGTGGGACAATGGACCAAAAGACTAATCCCTGACGTAGAGAAGTGGTACGAAAGGAAACATGGAGAGATGGACTATTACACAACTCAGCTGTTCACGGGACATGGCGAATTCGGGGTCTATCTACACCGTTTCAAAATTCGGGAAGATCCTAGGTGTAAATACTGTGGAGAAGAAGATTCCGTGGAACATACGTTCTTCCATTGCCTACGATGGCAGAGAGATAGGAATGATCTGGAAAAAAAGGTAGGGATAGTACCAGATGTGGCATCCATTGCCAATTTTATGATGGCCAAGAAACACCAGTGGCGAGAAGTGGCAAAATGGGCAAGATCGGTGTTGAGCCAAAAGGAAGAAGAGAGTAGAATATAGGTGAAAACATACAGATAGTCAGGCGACCATCCTGAAGTAATGCCACAGCAGTCCCAGGATGGCGTCGATGACGGAGCGAGGGTGGAAGCTCTGCCAGCCAACATCAAGGGTCGGCACCTCTCGATAGTGTGGAGATCGCATCCACTAAACCACCCCCGCTCTGTCATCGACGCCATCCTGGGACTGCTGTGGCATTACTTCAGGATGGTCGCCTGACTATCTGTATGTTTTCACCTATATTCTACTCTCTTCTTCCTTTTGGCTCAACACCGATCTTGCCCATTTTGCCACTTCTCGCCACTGGTGTTTCTTGGCCATCATAAAATTGGCAATGGATGCCACATCTGGTACTATCCCTACCTTTTTTTCCAGATCATTCCTATCTCTCTGCCATCGTAGGCAATGGAAGAACGTATGTTCCACGGAATCTTCTTCTCCACAGTATTTACACCTAGGATCTTCCCGAATTTTGAAACGGTGTAGATAGACCCCGAATTCGCCATGTCCCGTGAACAGCTGAGTTGTGTAATAGTCCATCTCTCCATGTTTCCTTTCGTACCACTTCTCTACGTCAGGGATTAGTCTTTTGGTCCATTGTCCCACTTCTATGTTTAGTGACCATCGTGCCTGCCATTTTTCCGTGGTCATCTTCCTCAGCTCCTTCCTTGGTATAAAATTCTGCGCCATTTCTTTAGCAGTCCTCTCCTCCACAAGCAGATCAATCGGTGGCATTCCTGCTATTACCAAAGCCGCCATAGTCGACACCGTCCTATAGGCACTTATTGTTTTTATTGCCATTCTTCTCTGAATTACCTCTAACATGGCTTTGTATTTTTTAAATTTAAGCGCTTTCTGCCATACTGGAGCTGCATACAGTACTATCGACATCGCTGCTCCTGCTAAGACTTTTCTTTTACTACTCCTCGGACCCCTAAGGTTAGTCATCAGTCTTTCTAGGGACTTCACCACTCTCACCGTCTTTTCCGAAACCTCTCTAACATGCTCCGTCATTTTCGCACCTCTATCAAACGTCACTCCTAGGTATTTCACTCCTTTGCTTTCCATTACCTCTTGTCCTCCAATCAGTATTGTAAAGTTCCTTATACTTCTTTTAGCCACCAGCAGAACTACTTCCGTTTTATTTGGTGCAATTGCCAAAACCATCTTCTCCAGCCAATCGCAGATTTTTATTGCTGCCTCATTTATTTTGGTCTCTAAGTCACACGCTTTTCTCGCTCTGGCTACAATCGCAAGATCGTCAGCAAATCCAAGCGTCTTCACTCCTTCTGGCATATCCAACTGTAGCACACCATCGTAATATATGTTCCATAGAGTTGGCCCAAGGATAGACCCCTGTGGGACACCGCATCTCATTTCCAGTTCATTGCCTTCACTTATTATTATCCTTCTATCATCAAGATAGTTCATAAGTACTCTTACTAAGTAGTTCGGCACCTTCCTCCTTATTAATATATTTACAATTTTATCCCATGATGCGCTGTTGAATGCGTTCTTTTTGTCAATGGTGACTAAGGCACAACAATCTCTTCTCGCATAATTTTTAATTCGTGTGATGTCATCGACAAGCTCGTTCACCTTTTCCATTGCCTTCACCGTTGAAAAAGCCTTCCGGGAACCAAATTTATTTGGAGACAAGCCTCCGTTTCTCTCAATTGCTTCATTTATCTTGTCTACTAGTAACCTTTCAAATATCTTCCCCATTCCATTCAGCATGCATATAGGTCTATAACTTATCTTATCATCCTTATTTTTCTTAGGTTTTTCTATTAGTACCAATCTTGCTACCTTCCAGCTGGTCGGAAAAAACCCTGTAAGTAGCAGTCTATTCAGTAGGGCAGCTATTACCGCCGAATGTTGAATTGCTAACCTTTTTGTCACTTCTGGTGGTATCTTGTCTGGCCCCGGTGCTCTGCGTTCTCTCACTTTTTCCCCCGCAAACTTTACATCTTCTGCGGAAAACAGTTCTACTTCCGACGTTTCCACTTCTGGATAACTCCAGTTGATTTTTTCCCTCCTTGGAAATAGCTCCTGGGCTACCTTCATTTTCCCTTTGTCGTCCAGAGTATTAGGTTTCATTCCACGAATCTTTCCACGAACTATTTTGTAGGCACGTCCCCAAACGTCACTATCCAACTCTTGACATAGATGTTTCCATGCATCCAACTTGGATTGACTTATTTTCCTCTTTAGTGTAGCTTTCGCATCCCTGTATTTTCTATTGAGCTCAATTTTTTCCTCTTCCATATCGCTCCTATTCTTACTCTTGTTTCCTCTAACCATTTTCCTTCTTGCCACTAAGCACAATTTCCTAAGTTCTGATATTTCTGACGTCCACCAGTACACTCCTTTTTTGAATATCCGTGTGTTTCGTTTCTTCTGGAATGCTACATCACATGCCGCTCTTACAGTATCGTCAAATTTACGGACAGTTATCATGTCAGTCCTACCCTCTCCATGTAAAGACGTTATAAGCTTTTGGTCGAAAACTTCCATATCCTCTGTCTTAACGATCCAGCCTCCCAGTCCATAATTCCTATTCGCAACAGCAACTTCTTGACTAGTTGTTACCACTTCGAAGAAAATATAAGCGTGGTCACTGAGGTTCTCTTTATAGCTTACTCTCCAATCTTTAATTCTATCTACCATTTCCTCAGAACAAGACGTTACATCTATGTATGATATACTGCTTCCTCTTCTCCATGTAGGATAATCCCCATTATTCATTACGTACAGGTTAATTTCATCTAGCCATTCAGTAAGCATCTTTCCTCTTTCATCCTCCACCGGTGCTCCCCATCTTGCTCCTTTGGCGTTAAAGTCTCCTACTGTTATTAGACTTTTCCAATTGTGTTTCTTGATCTCGATCTTAAGATCATTTAGGAACCTTTCATAGTACACAATACTTATATTGGGAGAGACATAGCAGCCGACAATGGTCATACCTTCAGTTGTAATCCATACAAATCCTTTTCCCGACCCTTGGTCCTTAATGACGATATCCCTACAACCCACTGTAATCGCCACATCCATGTTATCATCAGTAAACCACGACACACCTTCCACCCTCTTTTTATTTGGTTCAGCTACCACCACTATATCAACTTTGTCTTCGACCATCACTTTCTCCAGGAGATCCATTGCCGCTCTACATCTGTTTAGATTGCTCTGTAGTACTCTCATCTCTAGGAATTGTTTTTAGCTCACTTAACCCATTACTGACCGTTCCAACTTTATTATTAGCTTGACTGTTATGTTTACCAGTAACTTCCTTCTTGTTCGGAGTCGATACACTTCTACGTGCCTTTCTTAATGCCCGTCTGAACTACGGACATCTATTACTACCAGCCTTGTGTCCTTTCTCTTCACACACCGGACACTCGCTTTCTCCCTTATCACACTCTTGTGTAGAGTGGCCCTTATTACCACATATAAAACAGCACTTTGAACGATCTTCTCCCTTACAATCCTTCGCTCTGTGTCCATATCCCCAACATCTATAACATTTCATAATGTCAAGCCTTTCTTCTATCTTTCCTCTGATAAAACCAATGTTAACATATTTTTTCCTCAGTAGTAAATCTGCCGCCTTCCTATCTGCCGCCACTGTTACTGTTTGCATGTTTCTTTTCATTGGTCTTAACTCACCCACCAAGATATCTCCTTGTGCTTCTCCCACTTCTATTTTTAGTGCCTTCTCGACTTCGTCTTTGGTCAGCGAAGCGTCTAAGTCTCTTATGTACAGGGTCTGTTTATTAGTGTATTCTTCCCCTGCTTTTCTAACCCTTACTCCATTTACGCTCTCCTCCAATCTATGTTTAATTTTCAAGCTTTCCTCCTCTTCACTATCTGTAACTATCAGGAGCTCTCCGGCTCTCGTACTTCTTATTGATCTTATCACTCTGGTTTCATTCAATCCTTGTAGTGCCTCCTTCACCTTTTTCAACAGCTCCCCATACTCACAGTCCTTTTTCGTTACAACAAGCGCATTGGTACTAAATTTCTTCTGATTCCTTAGATTACCATCTTTCTTTTCTTTTACTTGTACCACCCCTTCTTTTGGAAGGTACAGGTGTGCCTTCACATTCGACTTTATAAGAACGGCTTGCAAGATTTTTTTCATTGTATCCACATCCACTCCTGCTACCTTGTGAACAGAAAAGTTCTTTATCCCCAAACCTCTCACTTGAGTGCACACTTCCGTTAACCTATACCACAAATCCTCCACTGTTGTGTTACTAATAATTTTTATGATTCTCCGTTTCGATATCGTCTGTATCCCCTCTGTCCCTCTATCACGAGTGGAGGAGAATTCCAGTATCTCAATTGGTTCGGTCAATTCTAGAAGTTCCGGAAATCTATCCTTATACAGCCTCTGTACGTACTTTTCCATCTGTATATCTGATTGTTCTACAATAACAACGCTACATTCTCCATACGATGTTACTGGATTCCCATAGATCTCTTCAATGTTTTTAAATACCCTGTTGTCCCATTTTCGGATCCTTATCGCATCAAACTCCTCGAAACTGGTAATTGCCTGTACGTCTTCTTCCTTAACTTTAAGAGCCCATGTTGGTCTAAACATTTGATTTTCCTCTAACTCCAAGGTTGAGGTGCCAACCGACTTGCCATTTGGTGTTGTTTGTGTTGCCACTGATACTAGCCTTCTTTGTCTCAGATTGTTACTATCCCCTGTGCTGCCACTATAAGGATCTTCTCTCTTTGGTTGCTTGTTTCCCCCTTCTATTACAGGTTGTCTGCTTTGATCGTGAACGAGTTTGTGCATAAAGTCTGTCATCTTTCTTGCTGTCAGCCTTGATACCATGTTATTTAGTGTTGATACTTTATCTTTGATCTCCCTTTTGGTGTTGACATTTCCCTTAACCAATTCTGTTAACTCCTTTACACTTCTGGTTATTTTTCCGATTATTTCATCTATCTTTTCTACCTCCAACATATTTTTTGTTATTTCTCCTTTGACCCTTAGAGCCTCATTTTTTCTCTTCCTTTTGTTATCTTCAGTCAAATATTCCGGAGAACTTTCTGAACCACTCAAACTAATTGTTTCTACCTTATTTAAATCAATGTTTCCATGCGAGAGTCTAGAGTCTACCGATCTACTTCGACCCATTGGTGGCGTCCTATGTAATTTCTGGATAGGGCAAAAAGAATTCTTACCAGCATATATTCCAGTAGAGAGAGTACAGTCTGTTGCAATAACAGGTGACCTGAGTGAAACAATTCGAGTCTGCATAGAGCTAAAGGTAGATTTACTAAGAGTACAGTCTGCTGCAATAACAGGTGACCTGAGTGAACCAATTCGAGTCTGCATAGAGCT
>JAGFPH010025659.1:0-10771 GCA_018207615.1 Philaenus spumarius
TGACCGGTAAATGGACTGACCGGTAAATGGACTGGCCGCAAAATGGAAGATACCCCTTGCCTCAACTTAAGTTGAGACGGGCTATAGCTGGCCGCATATAACAAGTACCTTGACAACGTCGGATGTTAGAAGTGTCTGTTTGTCCTTGACTATTACTAGGCCAGCAAAACATGGAACGGTTTACTTGGCATAACAATACTGTCATAGGCAATATTGCATCATATTAATCATAGAACACGATATTATTACAATGTAGAGTAACCGACGACTAAGATTGTTCCGAGTTGCGTTTACCGTCTACTGACTGACCGCGAGGAGGGGAATCCTTTCATGCCCAGTGAAATCATATCAGGCTAAAAATATCACATTAAGTTTAGTAACATATATCCAGTCATTCACTTGTTGGGCTATTTTGTTGATTACTAATGGATACGGGGAAGTATTCAGAAGTGTACAATTTTGCTGTAGTGGTTGTATTATATGGCAAGTTTTGTTGTACGTCCGCCTTACATGATGATAATAGCCTAAACTACCACCCGAGCGAAGGACGTCTCCAATTATACAGTGTGGTGGATTTATCATTGTCACCATTGGTATCTCGTAAACTGTTTAAAATAACCTTCATTACTTTTTCATGTAATTTAAATATTTCATCCGTATCGCCAACAGCTCCGAAAGTTTTATCAAAATAATATAAATAACGTGTTGTTATATAGGTACTCAAAATCCAATTTAACAATAAGCATGGTGGGCAAGGGCGCCTATATGACATTTCCTAGGAGAGGCTAGACCGGATTATGGGAATAATGAGTACCCTATTCTCCTTCGGCAAAAGGGGTCCAAGAAAATATTTTACCTTCCCCAGAAAACTTTTAAAATTTGGGAAGCCGATTTGGCTACTCAGAGCTATATTAACCCACACAGCATTGAGTCTGTACCTTTACACCGTCAATGGATACACAAAGACCTATAACACTCCTAGAGGCCGCACCAAATAGTGACTCATGCTTGAACTCTTGTAAAAAATTAAATAAGTCTATGTAAACTCAAACGGCACATAACATTTAAAACATATTTGGTGCTAATCTCTTAAAAGAGAAATACCTGAATAAATTAATAATATATATATTTTCCATTCCCTCGGAGGTAGGGGGGCCGCCTATACTCCCATGATGGGGGGGATAAATTATTCACTTAGTGGGAGGGGTGAGACCAGTGATAATAAGTGACGGCTCCAACAGTACCTTACACTTTCTAAATAGAAAACATGCAGTATTTTCCTACTATTCACCTAACTAAAATTTAATTTTGACTAATAAAAGGAAAACTGTATTACTTTTACCTTACTAACATTTCAGTTTAATCAATTTAGTTATGGCAATGTGCAATCTGTTTCATTTCCCTTTCTAGCATCTCACTGACCACAAGTCAGGCTGATATAAGCCTAGCCTACAGTGATACAGTTTGTTATGATAAGGATAACAGTTTGTTGTATTATTGCGTCTATAATCACTGAACATTATCCTCAACACAGAATTTTTGTTCTAATGACACCACTTTATTGCAATGCAGCTACAGTTAGGTGCTAAAGGTCTCAGCTACCAAGGCTCTTTTTGTTTAAAATCCTGTTCTATTCTACATACTAAATATATTTTAGCCTGTGCCATGTAAACTTCATAGCTGTATAATATTAGCTAGTTACAACTTTTTAACAATATGTATACTGTAATAACAATAACCATGGCTTAAATAAATAAACATCGGTGGTTGACCAGGGAAAGGACGTGTTGTCTCGCAATACCATATACAGCTTGAATGAAAACATAGTTTTATCACTTTTCACAAAAATATGATCAAATATATTTTTCCTATGAAGTATAATAACGTTATTTTTAATTAGCTGCAGTACTTATATTCAGAACGATCTCCTGGAGTTTTTATTAAAAATGTCGGGAATATCTTAAACATTACATATCACATAGTTGTAATAAATTTTATTTTGACATCTTTAATTAAATTCCTTTGAAACTATATCAGACTCGTCAGTATCATAAAATATTAACTTTTTGGGTACCAAACTATGCTCTCGGAAAAATTCATAGTAAAATTTTAATCTAATTACTAAGAAATTGAGTAAGCATGCTTTATAATTATGAAAAATGTTTAGTAATGTCATTTACAATTCCAAAGAAAATTGATAGTGGCAGACAGTTGGATCTTATAACAGTTCTGTTTTTTCCCGGGTAGTGGAAGTATTATATAAAAATCTGATAAGTAATTTTTGAGTTGAATTACATATAAGTTGCGTCATAAGCTGCAAACAAAATTGGTCTATTACAAAAAGTTAAGTTGTTATATTAGCAAAATTTTGGAGGATGTAGAAGCTCAAAGGCTGCTTTTTTATTAAGTTAAACAATACATTAGAGTTATTTATATTTTGTCCATATTTCTAATGTACAGAGAAACAGAAACTGCCAATCTTATTCAAATCACCTATATGTTTAAAACAAAAGTGAACCAAATACAGAACTTTTAATGAGTCCCCATGATATCCTATACGTATTACATTCAATGTTGAAAATATTGCTAGTAATGGTTGGTTTGCACAACAGATATGGAATACTGCGAAGGCATTCTGGACTTGTCTGTGGCGTCAACATCTAAAATAGGATTGGCTTAAAACTTGTGAATAAGAAGAAAAGCTGCTAATCATCAAGACAATTCTATTTGTTGATTCTTTGCGATTGGAATAGCAGCTGTCGTTTGGAGAAATAATTGTTTATAGTCAAAGTCTGGACAGACAAACAATGCAACTTCAAAATGCATATCAAGCTCCGTTTCTTTAGTCAAAACCAAGAAAAAGTTTTAATTGGTTTAAAACCAATTAGAGGGAAGGTTTAATGAGAGGCATCTGTATAGTATTATGATTACTGATATTATTCACTGTGATGTAAAAAATCAAGAGAAAAATCGTAAAACTTGTTTTTTATCCAAAGCTGCAAAATTAAAACTAACTAAAAGATATGCTGAATTGGCTCACCAAATAAAAACAAAATAATATCTTTTCTATTTAAAATTGTTTTAGAAAATTTTCTTTTTCTATTTACAACATTAATTGGTATTAAAATAAGGTTAAAACCTCTATCACAAATAATATGTTTGTCACAAATGATAGGTGAAATTGAATTAAAATTTTTTAAATTCAACTCAGAGTGAGGCGGAAGTTCAAGCCTACGGAGGGTCAACACGGCCGACTGGTTTCCGCTCCACACCTACCTGAATTTTAATTTTTTATAGTAGCGTATGCAAACTTTTTTTATAACAAGAAAATATAAAAATAAATCACATAACGTTGTGTATCTCGGTCGTCAGTTTATTTTGATACCAAATTTGAAGTAAATCGGTAAATGTTGAGTAATTAAATAGTTCTTAGTTACATTAAAAGCTATGCCATTTAATTACTCAACATTTACCGATTTACTTCAAATTTGGTATCAAAATAAACTGACAACCGCGATACACAACGTTATGTGATTTATTTTTATATTTTCTTGTTATAAAAAAAGTTTGCATACGCTACTATAAAAAAGTAAAATTCAGGTAGGTGTGGAGCGGAAACCAGTCGAACGTGCTGACCCTCCGTAGGCTTGAACTTCCGCCTCACTCTGAGTTGAATTTTACTATAACTCCACAAATATATATATGATATCGTTTATCTCTACTGAGATATAAAGCAAATTTAGTTTACCCAAAGTTCGAAGAACTGATGTTGAAAAATGATGAACTTAGGTAAATACGTAATATTCCACTTATTGGTTTTGGTCCATAAAGTGATACAAATTTATAATCTTGCTGTAAGGTAAGGACCATAAAAATGCAAAATTTCATTATTCTAAATCAATGCATGTTTGAATTACAAACATACTGACACATTTCCCAAAATGTTTATTTCAGATTCAGTGTCTAAAATGTAGATATTCACCAAAATCACAATTTAGAATTTCAAATACTTTCTCTATGTGTACATTATTTATGAGAAAGTAGTAAAAAAAACAATATATTTGATTTTTATGCATTATAACATTAACACAAATACAACCAATGATCAAACTTTTTTTATTTAACTGTCATCACCACTTAAAAAGCATATACATAGATTCATTTAAAGTGGTTATTTTAGTCATTAATATTGATTGATTATAAACTTGTTTTTTTAAATCAGGTTTAGCTGTTTTTAAATGTAATATTGATCTTAGTGTTCACTTTATATTAACTTATGTATGTAAATTGAGGCGCTGGCTACAAAAAAGGACCAAGGCCCTTCTGGAAAATGCAGAAACGGATTCTCCAAATGTTTTTCTATACAGCTGCCAAGTGTTGTAATATTTTGAATTTTCAGATTAGTACACTAATTTTTTCAGTGCATTTTCAGACCAGCATGATATAGGTTAAATAAACGGAGATAAAAATAGTTGAAAAATGATCAGAGGCCCTTCTTCAATAGAAGACACCTGAGTTAAATGAGTTCTCCAAAATAAGGGCCTATGCAACCTTTTTTTTAATACATGATTTTTGTTTTTGTTTTAAAAGGAAATTGTAGCGTAACTATTTACAAAATTTGTTTATGAACTGACTGAAAATAATAAAGCAGCTGTCAAAAAGATGTATGGTGTTTAAGTGAAAATCTGTTTTAGACGTATAAGGAAAACTTTGAAAGAGTCTTTCTCAAAACAAACTTTTGGTGCATGAGCCCCTCTTCTAGCTACTGCCTCAATTGTTAATAATAATAATTTATTGATTGATTATTGAAGTTGATAATATATACATATCTAACAGACTATTAAGTGTAGGACTTTTTAAATGTAAGGTCTAGATATTATTATTGTTCCTTTTACATATTTTATCGATACATTCTAACTGAAGATGGTGACTGTATAGTTGAATCACATTTGATCATAATTCATACTTGTGATATTATTGTAGTAAAAATAAGTCCTTTTCACTTGACAAGCACAAAATGTATTAATCATATTTCATTTCAGCTAAAAACTGTGAAATAAAACGCAAAATTAAACCCAATTGAAAAAAAGTATATAAAAAGATTGTTTCATTGTGTTATTCAAATGGATTCAGTATTACCATAAACATATTTGTGATATTGTTGTAGTAAAAATAAGTCCTTCTCACTTGGCAAGCACAAAATGTATTAATCATATTTAATTTCAGCTAAAAACCATGAAATAAAACGCAAAATTAAACCCAATTGAAAAAAGTATATAAAAAGATTGTTTCATTGTGTTATTCAAATGAATTCAGTGTTGCCATAAACATATTCTATGTTCTATATTTTTACTTCTGAATTATAATTACATATTCCCTTTTAATTTTAGTTAAATTCTTAATTATCACATTTTGGAGACATGGATCTTTCTACCGGAAGGACATATGACAACGGTTCAACAATTTCCAAATCAAGAATTGAACTAATACTAAATGTATTGTTTTTACTAAAATAAAAGTAACAGAACCCTCCAAACATGTAAATTGTTTTGTATAAAATTAACAATAACTCGTGAAGTGAGGAGGGATTTACCGAAGATGTTTCATTTTACAACTGTGTGTTGTAATTTCCATCATGTGTAACACATTGGAATGTGACATTGTGAAACAAAAGCAAGATTCCTCGAACAATGTACTTATATAGTGACATAAACCCTCTCTTGTTAGTTCTATTTTTAAATGTATTGACTAAAAGTTCCTCTCACTCCATGCCAATATTAATTTAGTACTTCAAGTTAAAATTTAGACGGATCATTACTATTACTCGTTTATTACAAACTCCTTTACACAGTGCCAAAAAATGCCAAAAAACTAGCTAAACAACTAGTTAACATGATTTTATTTGGCACTTGTGATGTAAAAAATATTTGTAGGCCTACTTGTTATTGTGAATTTATATAACAATTTATGAAACAGGCTTTTCCAAAATCTTTCGACAAAGTTATTTTACCAGAAACTATTAATGATAAAAACTTTTCTCTTTCAGTGATTAGTACTTGTATTATTTTAAACATTATTTTTAAAATTCATATGTTTTTATATCATAATAAACAGATGTTCATTTGTTTTTGTAATGTTGGAAATTTAAATATTAATACAGTAGTTTATTTTAAATTTTACCTACACAGTTATAGTTATAAATATGTAATTTGTCACTAATATAATAAGTATATTTTTTCATTTATATAGGGCTATATATAAAACACATGATTTTCACTCTATTTTTATTTCAATGACTTTAGTTTAAAAACAGTTGAATTCAAAAAGAGAAATTGCTGAACTAAACATAAACTCTCTTACAAATGGAGTTTATCAACTTTGCCACTGGCAAAGTTTGTTGTTGTTGCTAAATGTTAAAAAAAAGTAATTAAATATATTAAAAATCTGAATTTTAAAGATTTGGCTAGAACATAGTTTTAGTTATTAAATATATTAAATTCTGAATTTTAAAGATTTGACTAGAAGATAGTTTTAATTCAACAAGTATCACACAAATCTTATAAAAGTTTATATCTAATTAGCAATCAAATCATCTAACAATTTTAAAACCAATGGAAAATAAGAAATTTTTAGTAAAATTGTAAAACTATAAGAGGAAAAACAAAATCCTTTAAGGATCACTCAATTGCCAATGCCTGGCGATGATAACCACCCAGGTTTTTCGCCTTTAAACCCAAAAAAAAAAATCAATTGTCAATCTTTTGGTCACAGTAAAATTTTCAACAATGGAAACAATATCAAGCTCAAATTCAACATAGTTATAAAGCTTGCTAAACCTCATACATTCTATTAACCAAGACTGAAAAAATATTTTACTATACATTTTTGGAGGTCGAAATTTTGCTATATTTTGAGAGATAATTTCAAAACACCAAAACTAGTATTTTTAGAATTTTGGAATTTTCAAGATATTTTTAAAAATTTTGCTCAAAAACTCATTTTTCCTTTCTATTTCTAAAAATACTTCAGTTAAAATCATGGAAAACTCTGAAGTACTTTGCAGAAAAAACTATAGTGAATTCAAATTTGTGTGAACAATAAAATTTATAAAACTATGTTTTTTATCCATTTGGTTTACAGAAATAATGTTGTCACCAACTTTACTGTTTCACCGCCAATTTCATGATTACTGTTTTTGAATAGATAGTTCACTATTTTTAGTACACATTGTATTGGTGCACTATTGTTTTTAATATCATTTTAGTAAAACTTTCAGTACAGGTGGTAATACGAACCATTGTGTGTTCAAGCACTTATCTGGTTAATTATAACATGTGTGAAAATATTATTGTTGAAACATGAGTTGAAACACCACCAATTTTGATAAATTTTTGTTTAAAAACTCACCAAACGACGTACTTAAATATGGGAAAAAACTAAATGAAAATCTCATCACTGGTTCTCGAGTATAACGGATAGAGACAATGTAATTTCTATAGAGATAAAACGACTTGAAAAAGTCAAAATTTAATTTGGGTAATATAGTCTTCTTCAGGGACCATAACCCGTTTACTATTTAATACTAAACCTTGGTTCACTTCTTAAAACTATTTTAGACAGCCAATGGAAAAAACCGGTAAGACTTTTCTTCCTGGCAGGCAAACATAATATTAGGCCAAAAACATGTACAAAATATTCCCACCTTCATTGTATATTTTCCAGTATAATTATTAGGACTAAAACAATCAAATTGTTAAGTTGAATTACAATTTAATGACAGACATTCCCATGACTAATAATTAATTGTGTTCTTTTAAATTAAAAACCAGTGAAACCTGTTTCTGTGAGTTGTGACAATAGAGGCTTAGTTCTAAAGTGCTAATTTATAAACTAGTTTTATGAAAGTAGATAGAAGACGTAGTGGAATTCCCTACCGTTGTCTTAGTATAGGGCACTGTCCAACCCAGCCCATGCACAGTACAGAAAAAATAAATTGTTTAAATAATTCATGAGCATGAAACTTGCAAATGTTTGGTAGACTATCCCAGAAACATTTATATTTTATTACACTGTAGTACGGGGTTTATTTCTAAGGGCTTTATTTAAGGTTAAATAACTTTTTTGTGGGTTGTAGATTTTCTTGAAAATGTTACCCCGATTTCTCACTCTATTTCCAAAAGTACTGCAGCTAATTTTTTTTAAAAAACCTGTTGGGTCAAAGGTACTTATTTAATTTAAGAGGAAAACTATAGCAGACCCAAACTTTTTTGAAAAATATGTTTTTAATTCTAGCTGTGTGCACTACCACTAATTTCAGAATGCCCACTAGCATCACTAGTCCCCACCACCAGTATAGAATTTATTCACACCATGGTTATTGAACAGTTAGGTATATTGAGCATAAAAGTTGACGGTCTGTTGATTATTATCATTTTGGAATTGTTGACGATACAGAGTTCTAAAAAAGTTCTAAATAATTTTTTAATAAAATGGTTAAAATCTAGACATGATTTTCCTATATTCTAAAACTTATTATTTTAATATGATAATTTTTATTAAAAGTGTTACTGTCAAGTATTCAAAAAAACATTGATTTAAAATTCTGTCACATTTGGCATAATCTGACCAACTTCAAGCCAGATATGGAGCGACTGTTGCCTTTGTCGATTGTTTAGTTATGCATTTGAAATTAGCAAAATCCCATAAAAAATATAAAATGTTATCAAACAATTAATTCAGTGTTGAAAAAAAGCAACGTTCAATTTGGACAGACATCAAGTTTTTTTTTTAATTTTTAAGAAGTTGGTGACTAAAACTGAGTTTTTTTGGGCAAGATGGTTGAGGAGCTTTACCCACTATATTAAAAATCAGTGTTTTCATATGTCTCTTTATCTGATAGTGTGAAAAAAAAGGAAACGATTAAAATGAAATTTTGAGATGATATAATTATTTCATTCTTAATTTTACAACAAAGATATTTCTTAGTTTTTTTATAGAAAAAATATCGATGAACAATTTGTGAATAGATGTTTGAGCACTGCAAAGTAAGTTATATTTTATAGTAATACTTGTAAAAATTATCCTGATATCAGAAATTATCAAGATAAACATCAGAATTCCGAAGTTTTCACACTATTACTGTTTCAAGGTATAATTAAAATCATACAGAACACACTTTCCAATTAAAACAAATTTTCTAGTTGAAGCAACGGTATTACCGGAATTTGTTTTTACAAAATACAACCGTGTACATGTACATGCACAGAATCATTGAACCTTGATAATGAAACCCAGCAATAGCCTAGGCCTACAATTGGTGAGTGACCATAACAGAGAACTTGTGTGAACATTACTGTAAACTTGTGTCAACAAACTTCATTCAATCGTTCAACCATGAAGTTCATTGCCTACTATTTAGATAAAGATAATAATACTACAGATAAAAGATATTCTACATAGATATTTAATTGGAGTAAGATAAGAGTAATTTGTTTGAGCCAAAAACAAACCAGCTACTAGCCTACTTGCTACATAGAACAAATGCTCTACAGGAAGTCATTACCATAGTATTGACAACATTAACTGGGCTATAACTAGATTGGTGGGAGGTTTAATATTATGCATGTTGATAGCATAGAAAATGGGCTTTCTGCAATGTAAGATATACTATGTAAATATACTAAATTATAAAGAAGACAAGTTTATTACAATAAAACTTAAAAACTACTTGTTCTGATGAAATTTTTACTATGTGGTTATTGCTCTTTTTCAAAATATGGCTATCACTAACTGAAAAATGATTTTTTTTTTGTGAAACCGCCGTTTAGTACATTTTTACGGCTTAAGCTGGCTCATCCATAAAAGATGGAGTAAATCAAGCAGTAAATGGAAGAAATGTTGGCATGGAGAATTATACAAAAGTACCTGCTACAGTGAATTTTTCTCTTAGAAACTGTTTTGGTTGAATAAGGGACAGAAATAAGGGACAGAAAACGATTGTTTTAATGTATATAGTGGTTAAATCTTTAAAGATCACTAATATAAATGAGAATGTTTGTATATCTTTTTGAAATGTTTACCTACTTCTCAAAGTGCTATAAACTAAAAATTTGGCATGGAGGCAGAATGTCATAGGGTAGATACTATAAAAAGTCTAAACACATAGTTTATAAATTAGGGGCTCCCAAAAAGGGGTTATCTGTGTAACTTATTATACCATCACTGATGATGATGACCTGGTCATCGAAACGTGTTTTAATTATTAAACGTTTTTTATGAGAAACTGTGTTCTGTTTTTTATTTATTAATTTTATATGTTTAGGTTAGAAATTTATTTGGAAATGTGTTACTCATTGATAACTTTGTGCAAGGACAGTTTGTGGAATAACTCATGGAAAAATTCAACGGCTTAAGTCAGATTAGAACCTGTGACATAACAAACTGTGAGTTTTGTTTGTAACGCCTGTTATGCCAATAAATGTAAACGTTAGGAATAACCAAACATCTAATATTGCACAAGCATTCTAAAAATGTAACTTTAATTCCCAGAGACTACACTTGCAGTTTCAAGATAAACCCTGTTAAGAAATGATAATTAACAATATAGCAGAAAGTAACTTACAGGATGATATTTTGTTTTTCAATATAAAGTTGCACTGCAAAACTTTTGATTTATTTGTTTTAATCTATCACTCCTTGGTTCATTTTATATACGTTTTATGCAATTCAAGTTTCAATTAATTACTTGTGATTATAGTTTGTGTTTAGTTAG
>JAGFPH010025661.1:0-10769 GCA_018207615.1 Philaenus spumarius
TTGTTGCAGGAAGTTGTTGTTGTAGGAAGTTGTTGTAGGAAATTGTTGTAGGAAGTTGTGGTTGTAGGAAGTGGTTGTTGCAGGAAGATGTTTTTGTAGGAAGTTAGTGCAATTTATTTGTATTGTACTTGGGCAGCTATCAATTTTAATCTCTTTGATTTTTTATAAGATGAACAACCTGAGTGGTCATCATCACCCCAATCGAATTGCAAACGGGTTTTTTATAACATTTAATAATAATATTACACAAGTAGAAGTTAGTGAAATTTATTTGTATTGTGTAGTTGTTGCTAGCCCATTTTAATCTCTTTCGTTTTAGTGACCATATTCTCTAAACAATCCCGGTACTAATACGTGTAAATTGTGAAAATTTCGTGAAATTAATTGTGTAGTTTCTGAACATTTAGAAAAAAGTTAGTGTATAAATCATTATTTAATTTTAAGGTAGTTATCCCATTTCATCCCTTTAACTTAAGCAATCGAATTGGAAATGGGATTGTTATATTACTCAAGAATAATATTGCACAATTTGAGTTTTACAGCTTGTAGGTTGGTTCAATTTATAATATTTGTTGTATAGGGTAGCAACCCCATTTTCAACACCAATTACAGTAATTGTCGTGTCGTAAAACTCATTGATGGATAATGTGTGAAATTTTTAGTAAAATCGGTCGAATAGGTTTTGAGCATATAGAGGACAAAGAAACAAAGGAACTTTCATTTTTATATAAATAGATTTGTGAGTTGAAAACACAACGAAAATGTAAGTTAACCATGGATACATGTAATACAATTTTTGAAAACTTACTAAAGTTTAAAAAAATATGTAATCGTTTTTTAAAAAGACTTTGCCTAACTTCTCACGTTTCTCAAGAAACATAAATAACCACAAAAGAAATCTTTGTAGGCTCTGATTGGTTTAAACAAATTTGCCTTCATTTGTGTATATGAAATAATAGCCAACGTTTCTAGAGTGTAAATCAACTCTCGTTATCAAGTGAGTTATCAACTAAAGCCAACACAAATATAAACTAAATAGAAACCATAAAGTTTCCTTTTTATAATCTATATATATAAAAGCGAAATACCACTCACTCACTCACTCATTCATCACAATTTCTCAAAAACTACCGAACGGATTTAAATGAAATTTGGTATATGTAGCTTCCTCTAGGACGATAGGTGCTCACTAAGAATGGGTTTGAAAAAATTCGAAATTTTAGGGGGGGTTTGGGGGGATCAAAGTTATTAAAAAACGATTTCTTCAAAACTACCGAACGGATTGGAATGACATTTGGTATGTAGTTTCCTCTAGGGCCATAGGTGCTCAGTAAGAATGGGTTTGAAAAATTATAAATGTTAGGGGAGGTTTGGGGGGATCAAAGTTAATAAAAAACGATTTCTTCAAAACTACCGAACGGATTGGAATGAAATTTGGTATGTAGTTTCCTCTAGGGCCATGGGCGCTCGCTAAGAAAGAGTTTAAAAAAATTCGAAATTTTAGGGAAGGTTTGGGGGGGGATCAAAGTTATTAAATTATGATTTCTTCAAAACTATCGAACGGATTGGAATGCAATTTGGTATGTAGCTTCCTCTAGGGCCATAGGTGCTCACTAAGAAAGGGTATGAAACATTTCGAAATTTTAGGAGGGGTTTGAGGAGATCAAAGTTACTAAAATCATAATTTCAGATCTTTTATTATTATGACAATAGTCGCCAGCTAGTATAATATATGTTAGAAAAATTAAAGTCCTAATTTAAAGTACCAAACATTTTGAAATAAAAATACTTGCGAATTTAAAAACCTTCCAAAATCTGTATTAATTCGGAGCACTCTGAGTTTTTTATATTTCTTGAAAATTAAGAATAAATTACTTATCTGTTTTTTAGACATAATGTATGTACAGCTTCATGGATTGTATATTATGAATAATATGTAGTAGGTTAATTACCTTCTATGTACTCCGCCAATCAATCCAAATTAGTGTCTAGTTGGATTACCCGTTTCGACGGTTATGCCGTCATCATCAGATCCATATATTCAAATAAAGTTGTTTAGGTCGTCTTCTTATTGGCACATTAACTAAGTTTAATGTGCCAAAAAGTAGACGATGCATTAGCATGTTAAACAATTTTATTTGAATATGGATCTGATGATGACGGCATATCCGTCGAACCCGATAATCCATCTAGAAACCAATTTGGATTGATTGACGGAGTAAATACAATGTAACTAAATTACTACATATTATTCATGGTTTTTTTAACAGCTTTAGGTAAAATAAGAAACTTGTTTGAGAAAAGCTTTACAAAACTTTTTATTTTCAAGCATTTACTTTCCTTTGCTTTTACCATACCACCACAATATACTTAAAGGTTGAACAAATTTACCGTGAAAAGTTTTATATCCTAAATGTTATTCTACAAGCACATGTATGTAGCGAGTTAAAAACTCATCCCGAACGCAATACGGAAACACGTCAGACGTATAATATTTTTACAGCTTCAGTTGTTTATGACTTTGTGCGAACCGCCTGCAGGATTTTATTGCGGCAAGGAGGAAATAAAACTTGCGATTCGTACGTAAACGTATATTTTATTTAGCTATTGAGTATTTGTTTATTACTTTCTTCGTATCCCGATAATGCTTTCAAAAGATAACTTCGATGTAAACACATATTTAAACGATCACGCAGTTGAACCGTCGACGCGACCTGAGCGAATTTAAGTTTGTATGTTTTACGGTTTTAAATAACTACAGGTATATGGGAAATTGTTCTACTCATGAAGGCATGACATTGTTCTACTTATGTCTAATAATTGGTTTGTTCAAAACGGCATCCTATAACAATAATATGGTGGGTGCGTATGCTGTTATAACTTAACTACTACCCTTGATCCGATTGTTTTAACAATTACCCCATCCGATAGAGAATTCAAAGGGCTTCAAAAAACTTCTTTCGATTAAATCAGGTTTGAAAGTTTCAAACAGCCGCCGATTTGGAAAGCACGATTTGATTTGTAAACGTTCATTTTTCGTACAATAGATCATTGTTACGACTTCGTGCCGAGTTTGAACAATCGGTCAAACTGTTCTCGAGATATGAATTATTTTGTAAAATAAACAATATGGCGGATATCTGGAAAATGAGTAATTTTTGGAAAAACATTTATTCCGAATTTTCTATTTATTTTGACCCATAGAAACAATAAACATAACATCCTGGAGCTGGTTACGATTATATAATCCTGCGTTTTGAAAGTGTTAATTAAAAATAGGCTTTCCAGCTGATTTCATAATAGCTTTATTTTTATGTTAGGTAGTAGGCCTATATTGTATAAAAATAGATTCAACTTCTGTCATATCGTTAACTACATAATTTTGTTTACCAGCTTTCAGGTTATGATAAATCCTACTATATTAAAAAAAATTAGACAATGTACGTGCACTGGTAGGATGAGGTTGGCGTGCGAAGCACGCAGGGGTATTTTTGTAGCAATATTGACACGTTTACAGTCCCTGGATGACGTCGTTTCAACGCTTTTGAATAGTCAACTTTATGTGAGAATTTTTGTTCTCGTTATTAACTGAATTAATAAACCTTGTCTATACTAATATTATGAAGAAATAAAATTAGTTTGTTTGTATGTAGGGGGTAATCTCCGGAACTACTGAACCGATTGAAAACATAGTTTTACTAATAAAAAACTACCTTATCCCTGAGTAGCATATAAAGGCTACAATTCATTTTGATAAAAACATTTTTTATTTCAATATTTGTAAATTTAGTCGGAAAAAATCTTAGGTTAGGCCTAGACTGAGGAACCGACGCATGACATTTATTACCGTAGCAACCGATTGAATAAAATAACAGATAAAACAGCTGTTTGCTCCAATATTTGCATTGACAGCTGATTTCAATCTTTGAAGCGATTATTTGTGTTTCTAACATTTAGGTTAGGTTTTTAATAAAGTGTAGACCTGAGCCTTGCTGGTTCGTTTAACCTTTATTATAACTGCTGTTGTAAAATATACGAAATAAAATTTCATTCGAACATTTAACATTATTTACCATTTTAGCTTTGGGGTTATTATTAATCCTACATCTTTATTATAAAGAAAACATAACATGATTATGTGTATAGAAGATTCCAACGTGGTTGGCGTGCGGAGCACGCAGGGGTTTCAACTAGCATTACATAATTTTAATCATAATTAACAATAACGACCGAAAGGCCAGTGCATAACACAACGTCAGTGTCATAGAAAAGGTGATTTCGCAAATGAAATTGCATTTTTAAACGTGATTTTACTTTAATACTAAACAGAGCAAATAACAGCCCTATAGCAGACGACCCGTAATAACTGCACCGACCTATATATGCAGCAAGAAGTGCTCTATATAAGTCTGCAGAGTTCATTATACAAATGGTCCTTATTCCGAGTTTATTTATGTTTCTTGGAGAACGTAAAGAAGTCAGGCAACGTCTCTTCACTTAATAAGTTGTGGAACTAAGGCTTTTGTGCGACTTCAAAGTTCCGTCTAAACCTCAAATGATCGCGAGTTTCAAAATTTAAATTAAAACGTTTTAGGGTTTCAACCATTTGGGAAATAGGACTACTTACGAAGGCTCTGAATGGCGATTACGAAATATATTAGTAGAATTTGTTTGCACCTCAACTTCCAGTCTCGGCTCACGAGCTGCTTCGTTTAGCTCGCAGTGGAAAAAAACTCGGCTTTGCGGTTTCAGATTAGGGACAGCTTCGCTTCGCTCGCAACATGCATTCCGGACGTCGGCTTCGTATCATAATATCCCCAAGTCGACTTTAACCGGGTACTTTCATTACAGTTTATGTGTTGATTGATTTTGGGTGAACCAGACGGGGTCGTGTAAAAAAACAAAACAAAATGAGCAGCGTAATATCTTATATTTATTTTTTTTTAGATAAATTACAAAAAGTTTAATTTTAGTACGGTACAAAAAATCTCAAAAAGTTTATACTGGCAATAAAATAAACGTGCTAATAGTTTCTGGATTTTGTTGACCAACACACTCGTCCAAGCGTCTTAGAAAGACCACCAGTGCGGAAAATAAGTTTCCCAGGCGCTATTTTGAAACGGTTAGAGGTAAAGTCAAACTTTAAGTACGAAAAATGTTTGCCTTTGAAAGATCTTTTGATATTCTTCGCGACTAACTTTACTATTTGGAGTTATTGAGTTTTAATCTGTTTTTTAACTGCCCGCTAAGAAAATTGAAAATTTTCTAAAATCGGGAAGTTATTGGTTTCATCCCGTTTTTCGAAAATCGAGTATTCATCAGATCTCGACGTTTTGAGGTCCTAGGAATCTTCCCTGACCACTCCCGAGAGGGTGTCACCCTGTCTGTATGTGTGTGTGTGTGTGTGTGTGTGTGTGTGCGTGTGTGTGCGTGTGTGTGTGTGTGTGTGTGTGTGTTTGTTTGTTTGTTTATCGCCTTTATTTGGGCGCAGTCGAGGCTATGAAGCCCCTGTGTGTGTGTGTGTGTGTGTATGTAAGTATGTGACCCGCTTATAACTTTTGAACGGCTTAACCGATTGGATCCTACCAAACGGCGTTCTAAAGAGTTCCATCAAACTTAGATTTCCTGAAAATTTCAACTAATTCGGACCGATAGGTTCTGAGAAATTTCGAAAGAAAACTGAGAAATAATTTTTTTTCAAATCAGGTTTTTTTGGAATAACTTTTAAACGGCTTTACCGATCAATTCCAAAATCTAATCAGCTTTTAACCTTGAAAAGCGACGTCGATCGCTACCAGTCCGGTCAAAATCGGTTAATTCGTTCGTGAGATATCGTGAACGAAAGAAAATAAAGAAGTGTTTTTTTTTTAATTTCTCCGAAATTTTTCATCAGAAAAATTTTTGTTGTCGATTCTTTCAATGGACTCCAAAAATTGCATTAATTGTTGCAAATCGCATAAAAATCGGTTGATTCATTAGCGAGATATCGTGAACGAAAGAAAATAAAAAAAAGTGTTTTTCCTCAATTTCTCCGAAACTTTTCATCTGAAAAATTTTTGTTATTGATTCTTTCAATGGACTTAAAAACTGCATCGATTGCCGCAAATCGCATAAAAATCGGTTGATTCATTCAACAGTTATGGCAGTTCAAAATTTCCACAAATAGTGTTTGTTGTAATTAAACTTAGCGGGAAGAAACATAGATGGCCTTTAGGGTCAACCGTTTTCCAAATTTTTTTACAAAATTTTAAGTATTTTTAAAATTTGAAAATTTTTGAGTAAGGGGCAACTTTTTTTGAAAAGGTAAGTACTTTTCTCAATGAATCTAGGTTAACAGTTTTTTTATGTACCGGTAGGCTATGTTATGTGGTAACAATAAAACTAACTGCAAAACTAACTTTTTGGACGTTTTGGAACACCCTATACATACGCAGTAAGATAAGTTAAAACTGGAACTACCTTTAGATTAGAAATTTTTCCAAAATTTACCCCACTCCCCAAAAATTTTGTATTTTTGAGATTTGAAAACATTGTTACTTAATTCTCTACTGTCGAAATAGGGGGGGTTTAAGTTAAAACTAATGCTGTAGCTCATTTATTTCAATCGCTTTACATAGGTGTGGTCTGATTTACCTTGTATATAACATTTTTAATGACACCTGATCTTTCCTATTAATTAATGGAAATTCGTTAATAAAAAATATTTTATAAGTTTGAAATATGTATGTGAAGCAGATAGCTTTATGGGCGTAATTATATCTTTTAATTAAAATATCTTTCATTTATCTTCCAACATTATTAAGCAATTTTAATTCGCTACTATTAGGACTTGAAAGAACCCGGATACAGTACCAGAAATCGTTTTAATTTTCCAATTTGATAAAGATCTAAGAGTTTATTTTAATAACAATCAAGAGCTGCTATTCTTCACACACCGACTGAGACACAGAAACGCTTTTTATTTGCTTACCGACCCATTAGCTGCATCGTTTATTATTTACTCTAATTTTCCCCATCATTTAACTTCCACTTGTTATGCTTACTTTGTAGTAAAACAATTCAATTACGTTCTGAAACGACGTCAGCAAGTCTTCTCAAGAAACAGACAATTACACTGAAATTTTAAATTCATTTTCATAGTCCAAGTCACATTTACAACTAAGTTTACCTTTTATCACTTTTTTTGTATCCCTTTTGATTCACTATCGGATGGTGCAACTGTCAAAACAATCGGATGAAAGATAACAGCTAAGTTGAAAATATTGACAGCAAATGTACATACAATATTGATGTATTTATTGTGTTCATTTAGGATTCTGCATTGAACAAACCAATTATTACACATAACTTAACTAATTTCCTTCGTCCGATTGTTTTGACGGTTACACCATCCGATAGGGAATCAAAAGGGCTAGAAAAAATGTGTCGACATTTTTTGTTAAAACGCACGGTTTTTGAGAAATGGAGATTTGAAATTTTCAAACAGCCACCATTTTGAAACGCATGATTGGATTTAATCGCTTATTCTCGAGATATATCATTGTTAGGTTATACTTCGTGCCAAGTTTGAACTCAATCAGTCAAACCGTTCTCTAGATATCATTTATTTTGTACAAAAAACAAAATGGTGGATATCTGGAAAACGAAGCATTTTCGGGACTATGTTTATATGTACTTGTTTTCTTATTTTGACCCATAGAACCATTTCCCTAAGTTTGGATGTTAACTTATGGGACATACTGTATAATGCTGAAACAGCCACACATTTAGTACGTATATCGATAAAAACTAATCAGTTAAGACAGCAGATTTCAACCGTTATGCCACTATTTCGTTCCTAAGTAATCTAAAGAGAATACTGCTTTCAAATCCCACTGCACCAAACAGCATATTTGAAGGGGGGGGGGGATTTTGAACGTAAAGACGTGTGCGCAACGTGTTAAATCATTTTGAAATAATTCAATCACGCAGAGTGAAATACGTGAGTTGGGCGAATTTCCAAAATTAAGTTTATATATTTTAGGGTTTCAACCGACTATTTGGGAAATTGGTCTTCAGCTGCACCTCGACCTTGGAGCTTTGGTTTATGAATTGTTTCGCTTCGCTCTGAAACTTTATACGTGGTTTATTTACAACCATTTCAAAATACCGTTAAAAAAAGAGTTTTCAACCCCCTTTTTTGTTGAAAAGGGGAAGCGCGATAAAAAAATAATACAATTTGTATTTGTTTAGGCCTATTCTTTTAAAATAGAAAACTTGTACCAGTAACAACCGATATTTATTCGTGGTAATTAAGTTGGATTGTTTTTAACTATATATTACCTTAGTTCCTCTCTGTCGAAAAATCCTTGCTCGTTCGTCATTACTTGTTGATAACAATTTTCTTGAAGGTTATGAATAACCTAAAAAAGGCCAGAATAAACGTACAAATCTGTTGGCTCTCTAATATATACACCATTAAAGCAAAAACTCATGCCTACTGCGCATGCGCCACATCCAGGTCACAACTACCAACAACACACTTCACCGATTCAAGTGCCTCTGTCCTAATAAAAATTCTGCCTGTACTGCGCATACGTCAGGATCCAGTTCTCCGTTACCCCCACCACCCTGTCCCAATCAAAGTGCCTTTGTCCTAATCAATCTTTATTTCCGTGAAAGTATAAAGAGTATACAATAGTACGTTTGCATTTGTTTCAGCGCGAGTTATCGCTGAGGTTGGTGAGCGAAGCGAGACCATCTAGCTTTAAAAAAAATTGACCGTAAGTTTCGTCTTACCTACTGCGGAAAATTATGGTTGTGTTATACCATTGCACACAAGAGCAACATTTAGGCCTACTACCAAATAAATAAAAGTAATAATCATTGTATCTAGTCATCTAGCCGACCTTGTAGTTAAAAGGTTAGTGAACCAGACCAAAACATAAGATTACCATTTCTAAACACCTAAGTAAAAGTTTCGTTAAAATCGGATAACCAGTTTTCGAGTTAAACCATAACAATCAAACATACAAAAACGTTTCCTCTTTGTAAACGATAGATTTCTAAATCACTTCACCTTGTATCACGTGATATAGTTCAGTAAAGTTACTCAATGCGACCATCAGTGTCCGTTAAGAGGATAAGAATATTTCCCTCGAAGCTAAAGTTAAAGAGAGTTATACAGCAGTTAAGACGCCCAACGAGGTAATAACTCACAGCAGTGTTGCCAATGTGAAAGCTAAAATATCCCTGAGAAACTCATTACCTGTACATGCTGGCTTAACGTTTATTTACCGTCTTTGACGGAGGTATTACAATTTATTTAAGACCGCTCTTTAGATTTTTGTTTTATCGTAACCTTTTACACATACTACTAAGCTCCCGTGAAAAATCGCGGTAAGATTAATCGGATACACGTCATTAAAAAAAATATTACTTAAAAACAACAAACTACATAACCTAACCTAACTTCTTACAAGCTATAAAACTCAATTTGTGCAATATTATTCTTAAGTGATATAAAAAAACCATTGACAATTCAATTACCGAAGTCAAAGGGATAGAATGATATAGCTACCCTTAAAATTAAATAATCATTTATACACTTATTTTTTCTACATGCTCAAAAACTACTTAACTAATTTCAATACAAATTTCACAATTTACACATATTAGTAGCAGAATTGTTTAAAGAATATGGTCACTACAATCAAAATGAATAAAATGGGTTAGCTACCCCTACGCAATACAAATAAATTGCACTAACTTCCTACTGGCTATAAAGCTAAATTTGAGTAATATTATTCTTAAATGATATAAACAAAATTTAAATTCAATAAGTCAAGGTATTGAAATGGTACAACTACCAAAACATTTAATAATAATTAAAATGCGATAGATACCAATATAAAATAAATTACATCAATTAAAACTACATAAATGTCTAATATGGGCTCTACCACCTGCCTTGATCATAATAATCTTATTGAACCACAAGTGACTTCAAAATTAATTTATCAATACATACACTAAATTTTGTTTGTTAATTCAATCGTATATATTTATTTAGGCCTACAAAAATCAAGCAATAGCAAAGCCACTAGTTAATTTTAAAAAAATATTCTCAAATTGCGCCTAATAATTCACAGTGAACAAAAGAGTTTAGCGCTCCAGCATGTTAGGTCTATTGTTTAATTTATTTGTCTTATTTAGGTTTAATAAATAATTAACATCACTATCGAAGATTCCGATAACAGTTGCCTAGGCCTAACCTAAAGTTATTGTGTGCACATTTAATTTATTTTACCCGCCTGAACGGCAACATACATACAATAATTTTAGGTTAGGCCTAGAAAGTAATTTTAAGTCTAGGCCTAACCTAAAATTATTGTATGTATGTTGCCGTTAAGACAGATAAAATAAATTAAACGTACACACAATAATTTTAGGTTAGGCCTAGACTGGTGAATGGACATTTTATTTTTATTGAATGTATTTGCATTGAACGGACATTTAACTGTGTTTACCATCTTCGCTTTGATGTTATAATTAATTCTACACCTTTATTATAATAACATTAACCGTATGGAAACGGTAAATATTTGTATTAAAAACAATCTAATAACAAACGGCAATTGAAAGATTAAAATTATGTGTGTATGTCACCGTTAAGGCTGGTAAAATAATTAATTGAAGAGTAGGCGTGATGATCTTCGTGGGGTCCCACGACCGCACACATTAACTTTTTTTAGGTTAGGTTAGGTATTTAATATCAAACATTAACAACG
>JAGFPH010025662.1:0-10769 GCA_018207615.1 Philaenus spumarius
TTGTTGCAGGAAGTTGTTGTTGTAGGAAGTTGTTGTAGGAAATTGTTGTAGGAAGTTGTGGTTGTAGGAAGTGGTTGTTGCAGGAAGATGTTTTTGTAGGAAGTTAGTGCAATTTATTTGTATTGTACTTGGGCAGCTATCAATTTTAATCTCTTTGATTTTTTATAAGATGAACAACCTGAGTGGTCATCATCACCCCAATCGAATTGCAAACGGGTTTTTTATAACATTTAATAATAATATTACACAAGTAGAAGTTAGTGAAATTTATTTGTATTGTGTAGTTGTTGCTAGCCCATTTTAATCTCTTTCGTTTTAGTGACCATATTCTCTAAACAATCCCGGTACTAATACGTGTAAATTGTGAAAATTTCGTGAAATTAATTGTGTAGTTTCTGAACATTTAGAAAAAAGTTAGTGTATAAATCATTATTTAATTTTAAGGTAGTTATCCCATTTCATCCCTTTAACTTAAGCAATCGAATTGGAAATGGGATTGTTATATTACTCAAGAATAATATTGCACAATTTGAGTTTTACAGCTTGTAGGTTGGTTCAATTTATAATATTTGTTGTATAGGGTAGCAACCCCATTTTCAACACCAATTACAGTAATTGTCGTGTCGTAAAACTCATTGATGGATAATGTGTGAAATTTTTAGTAAAATCGGTCGAATAGGTTTTGAGCATATAGAGGACAAAGAAACAAAGGAACTTTCATTTTTATATAAATAGATTTGTGAGTTGAAAACACAACGAAAATGTAAGTTAACCATGGATACATGTAATACAATTTTTGAAAACTTACTAAAGTTTAAAAAAATATGTAATCGTTTTTTAAAAAGACTTTGCCTAACTTCTCACGTTTCTCAAGAAACATAAATAACCACAAAAGAAATCTTTGTAGGCTCTGATTGGTTTAAACAAATTTGCCTTCATTTGTGTATATGAAATAATAGCCAACGTTTCTAGAGTGTAAATCAACTCTCGTTATCAAGTGAGTTATCAACTAAAGCCAACACAAATATAAACTAAATAGAAACCATAAAGTTTCCTTTTTATAATCTATATATATAAAAGCGAAATACCACTCACTCACTCACTCATTCATCACAATTTCTCAAAAACTACCGAACGGATTTAAATGAAATTTGGTATATGTAGCTTCCTCTAGGACGATAGGTGCTCACTAAGAATGGGTTTGAAAAAATTCGAAATTTTAGGGGGGGTTTGGGGGGATCAAAGTTATTAAAAAACGATTTCTTCAAAACTACCGAACGGATTGGAATGACATTTGGTATGTAGTTTCCTCTAGGGCCATAGGTGCTCAGTAAGAATGGGTTTGAAAAATTATAAATGTTAGGGGAGGTTTGGGGGGATCAAAGTTAATAAAAAACGATTTCTTCAAAACTACCGAACGGATTGGAATGAAATTTGGTATGTAGTTTCCTCTAGGGCCATGGGCGCTCGCTAAGAAAGAGTTTAAAAAAATTCGAAATTTTAGGGAAGGTTTGGGGGGGGATCAAAGTTATTAAATTATGATTTCTTCAAAACTATCGAACGGATTGGAATGCAATTTGGTATGTAGCTTCCTCTAGGGCCATAGGTGCTCACTAAGAAAGGGTATGAAACATTTCGAAATTTTAGGAGGGGTTTGAGGAGATCAAAGTTACTAAAATCATAATTTCAGATCTTTTATTATTATGACAATAGTCGCCAGCTAGTATAATATATGTTAGAAAAATTAAAGTCCTAATTTAAAGTACCAAACATTTTGAAATAAAAATACTTGCGAATTTAAAAACCTTCCAAAATCTGTATTAATTCGGAGCACTCTGAGTTTTTTATATTTCTTGAAAATTAAGAATAAATTACTTATCTGTTTTTTAGACATAATGTATGTACAGCTTCATGGATTGTATATTATGAATAATATGTAGTAGGTTAATTACCTTCTATGTACTCCGCCAATCAATCCAAATTAGTGTCTAGTTGGATTACCCGTTTCGACGGTTATGCCGTCATCATCAGATCCATATATTCAAATAAAGTTGTTTAGGTCGTCTTCTTATTGGCACATTAACTAAGTTTAATGTGCCAAAAAGTAGACGATGCATTAGCATGTTAAACAATTTTATTTGAATATGGATCTGATGATGACGGCATATCCGTCGAACCCGATAATCCATCTAGAAACCAATTTGGATTGATTGACGGAGTAAATACAATGTAACTAAATTACTACATATTATTCATGGTTTTTTTAACAGCTTTAGGTAAAATAAGAAACTTGTTTGAGAAAAGCTTTACAAAACTTTTTATTTTCAAGCATTTACTTTCCTTTGCTTTTACCATACCACCACAATATACTTAAAGGTTGAACAAATTTACCGTGAAAAGTTTTATATCCTAAATGTTATTCTACAAGCACATGTATGTAGCGAGTTAAAAACTCATCCCGAACGCAATACGGAAACACGTCAGACGTATAATATTTTTACAGCTTCAGTTGTTTATGACTTTGTGCGAACCGCCTGCAGGATTTTATTGCGGCAAGGAGGAAATAAAACTTGCGATTCGTACGTAAACGTATATTTTATTTAGCTATTGAGTATTTGTTTATTACTTTCTTCGTATCCCGATAATGCTTTCAAAAGATAACTTCGATGTAAACACATATTTAAACGATCACGCAGTTGAACCGTCGACGCGACCTGAGCGAATTTAAGTTTGTATGTTTTACGGTTTTAAATAACTACAGGTATATGGGAAATTGTTCTACTCATGAAGGCATGACATTGTTCTACTTATGTCTAATAATTGGTTTGTTCAAAACGGCATCCTATAACAATAATATGGTGGGTGCGTATGCTGTTATAACTTAACTACTACCCTTGATCCGATTGTTTTAACAATTACCCCATCCGATAGAGAATTCAAAGGGCTTCAAAAAACTTCTTTCGATTAAATCAGGTTTGAAAGTTTCAAACAGCCGCCGATTTGGAAAGCACGATTTGATTTGTAAACGTTCATTTTTCGTACAATAGATCATTGTTACGACTTCGTGCCGAGTTTGAACAATCGGTCAAACTGTTCTCGAGATATGAATTATTTTGTAAAATAAACAATATGGCGGATATCTGGAAAATGAGTAATTTTTGGAAAAACATTTATTCCGAATTTTCTATTTATTTTGACCCATAGAAACAATAAACATAACATCCTGGAGCTGGTTACGATTATATAATCCTGCGTTTTGAAAGTGTTAATTAAAAATAGGCTTTCCAGCTGATTTCATAATAGCTTTATTTTTATGTTAGGTAGTAGGCCTATATTGTATACAAATAGATTCAACTTCTGTCATATCGTTAACTACATAATTTTGTTTACCAGCTTTCAGGTTATGATAAATCCTACTATATTAAAAAAAATTAGACAATGTACGTGCACTGGTAGGATGAGGTTGGCGTGCGAAGCACGCAGGGGTATTTTTGTAGCAATATTGACACGTTTACAGTCCCTGGATGACGTCGTTTCAACGCTTTTGAATAGTCAACTTTATGTGAGAATTTTTGTTCTCGTTATTAACTGAATTAATAAACCTTGTCTATACTAATATTATGAAGAAATAAAATTAGTTTGTTTGTATGTAGGGGGTAATCTCCGGAACTACTGAACCGATTGAAAACATAGTTTTACTAATAAAAAACTACCTTATCCCTGAGTAGCATATAAAGGCTACAATTCATTTTGATAAAAACATTTTTTATTTCAATATTTGTAAATTTAGTCGGAAAAAATCTTAGGTTAGGCCTAGACTGAGGAACCGACGCATGACATTTATTACCGTAGCAACCGATTGAATAAAATAACAGATAAAACAGCTGTTTGCTCCAATATTTGCATTGACAGCTGATTTCAATCTTTGAAGCGATTATTTGTGTTTCTAACATTTAGGTTAGGTTTTTAATAAAGTGTAGACCTGAGCCTTGCTGGTTCGTTTAACCTTTATTATAACTGCTGTTGTAAAATATACGAAATAAAATTTCATTCGAACATTTAACATTATTTACCATTTTAGCTTTGGGGTTATTATTAATCCTACATCTTTATTATAAAGAAAACATAACATGATTATGTGTATAGAAGATTCCAACGTGGTTGGCGTGCGGAGCACGCAGGGGTTTCAACTAGCATTACATAATTTTAATCATAATTAACAATAACGACCGAAAGGCCAGTGCATAACACAACGTCAGTGTCATAGAAAAGGTGATTTCGCAAATGAAATTGCATTTTTAAACGTGATTTTACTTTAATACTAAACAGAGCAAATAACAGCCCTATAGCAGACGACCCGTAATAACTGCACCGACCTATATATGCAGCAAGAAGTGCTCTATATAAGTCTGCAGAGTTCATTATACAAATGGTCCTTATTCCGAGTTTATTTATGTTTCTTGGAGAACGTAAAGAAGTCAGGCAACGTCTCTTCACTTAATAAGTTGTGGAACTAAGGCTTTTGTGCGACTTCAAAGTTCCGTCTAAACCTCAAATGATCGCGAGTTTCAAAATTTAAATTAAAACGTTTTAGGGTTTCAACCATTTGGGAAATAGGACTACTTACGAAGGCTCTGAATGGCGATTACGAAATATATTAGTAGAATTTGTTTGCACCTCAACTTCCAGTCTCGGCTCACGAGCTGCTTCGTTTAGCTCGCAGTGGAAAAAAACTCGGCTTTGCGGTTTCAGATTAGGGACAGCTTCGCTTCGCTCGCAACATGCATTCCGGACGTCGGCTTCGTCATAATATCCCCAAGTCGACTTTAACCGGGTACTTTCATTACAGTTTATGTGTTGATTGATTTTGGGTGAACCAGACGGGGTCGTGTAAAAAAACAAAACAAAATGAGCAGCGTAATATCTTATATTTATTTTTTTTTAGATAAATTACAAAAAGTTTAATTTTAGTACGGTACAAAAAATCTCAAAAAGTTTATACTGGCAATAAAATAAACGTGCTAATAGTTTCTGGATTTTGTTGACCAACACACTCGTCCAAGCGTCTTAGAAAGACCACCAGTGCGGAAAATAAGTTTCCCAGGCGCTATTTTGAAACGGTTAGAGGTAAAGTCAAACTTTAAGTACGAAAAATGTTTGCCTTTGAAAGATCTTTTGATATTCTTCGCGACTAACTTTACTATTTGGAGTTATTGAGTTTTAATCTGTTTTTTAACTGCCCGCTAAGAAAATTGAAAATTTTCTAAAATCGGGAAGTTATTGGTTTCATCCCGTTTTTCGAAAATCGAGTATTCATCAGATCTCGACGTTTTGAGGTCCTAGGAATCTTCCCTGACCACTCCCGAGAGGGTGTCACCCTGTCTGTATGTGTGTGTGTGTGTGTGTGTGTGTGTGTGCGTGTGTGTGCGTGTGTGTGTGTGTGTGTGTGTGTGTGTGTTTGTTTGTTTGTTTATCGCCTTTATTTGGGCGCAGTCGAGGCTATGAAGCCCCTGTGTGTGTGTGTGTGTGTATGTAAGTATGTGACCCGCTTATAACTTTTGAACGGCTTAACCGATTGGATCCTACCAAACGGCGTTCTAAAGAGTTCCATCAAACTTAGATTTCCTGAAAATTTCAACTAATTCGGACCGATAGGTTCTGAGAAATTTCGAAAGAAAACTGAGAAATAATTTTTTTTCAAATCAGGTTTTTTTGGAATAACTTTTAAACGGCTTTACCGATCAATTCCAAAATCTAATCAGCTTTTAACCTTGAAAAGCGACGTCGATCGCTACCAGTCCGGTCAAAATCGGTTAATTCGTTCGTGAGATATCGTGAACGAAAGAAAATAAAGAAGTGTTTTTTTTTTAATTTCTCCGAAATTTTTCATCAGAAAAATTTTTGTTGTCGATTCTTTCAATGGACTCCAAAAATTGCATTAATTGTTGCAAATCGCATAAAAATCGGTTGATTCATTAGCGAGATATCGTGAACGAAAGAAAATAAAAAAAAGTGTTTTTCCTCAATTTCTCCGAAACTTTTCATCTGAAAAATTTTTGTTATTGATTCTTTCAATGGACTTAAAAACTGCATCGATTGCCGCAAATCGCATAAAAATCGGTTGATTCATTCAACAGTTATGGCAGTTCAAAATTTCCACAAATAGTGTTTGTTGTAATTAAACTTAGCGGGAAGAAACATAGATGGCCTTTAGGGTCAACCGTTTTCCAAATTTTTTTACAAAATTTTAAGTATTTTTAAAATTTGAAAATTTTTGAGTAAGGGGCAACTTTTTTTGAAAAGGTAAGTACTTTTCTCAATGAATCTAGGTTAACAGTTTTTTTATGTACCGGTAGGCTATGTTATGTGGTAACAATAAAACTAACTGCAAAACTAACTTTTTGGACGTTTTGGAACACCCTATACATACGCAGTAAGATAAGTTAAAACTGGAACTACCTTTAGATTAGAAATTTTTCCAAAATTTACCCCACTCCCCAAAAATTTTGTATTTTTGAGATTTGAAAACATTGTTACTTAATTCTCTACTGTCGAAATAGGGGGGGTTTAAGTTAAAACTAATGCTGTAGCTCATTTATTTCAATCGCTTTACATAGGTGTGGTCTGATTTACCTTGTATATAACATTTTTAATGACACCTGATCTATCCTATTAATTAATGGAAATTCGTTAATAAAAAATATTTTATAAGTTTGAAATATGTATGTGAAGCAGATAGCTTTATGGGCGTAATTATATCTTTTAATTAAAATATCTTTCATTTATCTTCCAACATTATTAAGCAATTTTAATTCGCTACTATTAGGACTTGAGAGAACCCGGATACAGTACCAGAAATCGTTTTAATTTTCCAATTTGATAAAGATCTAAGAGTTTATTTTAATAACAATCAAGAGCTGCTATTCTTCACACACCGACTGAGACACAGAAACGCTTTTTATTTGCTTACCGACCCATTAGCTGCATCGTTTATTATTTACTCTAATTTTCCCCATCATTTAACTTCCACTTGTTATGCTTACTTTGTAGTAAAACAATTCAATTACGTTCTGAAACGACGTCAGCAAGTCTTCTCAAGAAACAGACAATTACACTGAAATTTTAAATTCATTTTCATAGTCCAAGTCACATTTACAACTAAGTTTACCTTTTATCACTTTTTTTGTATCCCTTTTGATTCACTATCGGATGGTGCAACTGTCAAAACAATCGGATGAAAGATAACAGCTAAGTTGAAAATATTGACAGCAAATGTACATACAATATTGATGTATTTATTGTGTTCATTTAGGATTCTGCATTGAACAAACCAATTATTACACATAACTTAACTAATTTCCTTCGTCCGATTGTTTTGACGGTTACACCATCCGATAGGGAATCAAAAGGGCTAGAAAAAATGTGTCGACATTTTTTGTTAAAACGCACGGTTTTTGAGAAATGGAGATTTGAAATTTTCAAACAGCCACCATTTTGAAACGCATGATTGGATTTAATCGCTTATTCTCGAGATATATCATTGTTAGGTTATACTTCGTGCCAAGTTTGAACTCAATCAGTCAAACCGTTCTCTAGATATCATTTATTTTGTACAAAAAACAAAATGGTGGATATCTGGAAAACGAAGCATTTTCGGGACTATGTTTATATGTACTTGTTTTCTTATTTTGACCCATAGAACCATTTCCCTAAGTTTGGATGTTAACTTATGGGACATACTGTATAATGCTGAAACAGCCACACATTTAGTACGTATATCGATAAAAACTAATCAGTTAAGACAGCAGATTTCAACCGTTATGCCACTATTTCGTTCCTAAGTAATCTAAAGAGAATACTGCTTTCAAATCCCACTGCACCAAACAGCATATTTGAAGGGGGGGGGGGATTTTGAACGTAAAGACGTGTGCGCAACGTGTTAAATCATTTTGAAATAATTCAATCACGCAGAGTGAAATACGTGAGTTGGGCGAATTTCCAAAATTAAGTTTATATATTTTAGGGTTTCAACCGACTATTTGGGAAATTGGTCTTCAGCTGCACCTCGACCTTGGAGCTTTGGTTTATGAATTGTTTCGCTTCGCTCTGAAACTTTATACGTGGTTTATTTACAACCATTTCAAAATACCGTTAAAAAAAGAGTTTTCAACCCCCTTTTTTGTTGAAAAGGGGAAGCGCGATAAAAAAATAATACAATTTGTATTTGTTTAGGCCTATTCTTTTAAAATAGAAAACTTGTACCAGTAACAACCGATATTTATTCGTGGTAATTAAGTTGGATTGTTTTTAACTATATATTACCTTAGTTCCTCTCTGTCGAAAAATCCTTGCTCGTTCGTCATTACTTGTTGATAACAATTTTCTTGAAGGTTATGAATAACCTAAAAAAGGCCAGAATAAACGTACAAATCTGTTGGCTCTCTAATATATACACCATTAAAGCAAAAACTCATGCCTACTGCGCATGCGCCACATCCAGGTCACAACTACCAACAACACACTTCACCGATTCAAGTGCCTCTGTCCTAATAAAAATTCTGCCTGTACTGCGCATACGTCAGGATCCAGTTCTCCGTTACCCCCACCACCCTGTCCCAATCAAAGTGCCTTTGTCCTAATCAATCTTTATTTCCGTGAAAGTATAAAGAGTATACAATAGTACGTTTGCATTTGTTTCAGCGCGAGTTATCGCTGAGGTTGGTGAGCGAAGCGAGACCATCTAGCTTTAAAAAAAATTGACCGTAAGTTTCGTCTTACCTACTGCGGAAAATTATGGTTGTGTTATACCATTGCACACAAGAGCAACATTTAGGCCTACTACCAAATAAATAAAAGTAATAATCATTGTATCTAGTCATCTAGCCGACCTTGTAGTTAAAAGGTTAGTGAACCAGACCAAAACATAAGATTACCATTTCTAAACACCTAAGTAAAAGTTTCGTTAAAATCGGATAACCAGTTTTCGAGTTAAACCATAACAATCAAACATACAAAAACGTTTCCTCTTTGTAAACGATAGATTTCTAAATCACTTCACCTTGTATCACGTGATATAGTTCAGTAAAGTTACTCAATGCGACCATCAGTGTCCGTTAAGAGGATAAGAATATTTCCCTCGAAGCTAAAGTTAAAGAGAGTTATACAGCAGTTAAGACGCCCAACGAGGTAATAACTCACAGCAGTGTTGCCAATGTGAAAGCTAAAATATCCCTGAGAAACTCATTACCTGTACATGCTGGCTTAACGTTTATTTACCGTCTTTGACGGAGGTATTACAATTTATTTAAGACCGCTCTTTAGATTTTTGTTTTATCGTAACCTTTTACACATACTACTAAGCTCCCGTGAAAAATCGCGGTAAGATTAATCGGATACACGTCATTAAAAAAAATATTACTTAAAAACAACAAACTACATAACCTAACCTAACTTCTTACAAGCTATAAAACTCAATTTGTGCAATATTATTCTTAAGTGATATAAAAAAACCATTGACAATTCAATTACCGAAGTCAAAGGGATAGAATGATATAGCTACCCTTAAAATTAAATAATCATTTATACACTTATTTTTTCTACATGCTCAAAAACTACTTAACTAATTTCAATACAAATTTCACAATTTACACATATTAGTAGCAGAATTGTTTAAAGAATATGGTCACTACAATCAAAATGAATAAAATGGGTTAGCTACCCCTACGCAATACAAATAAATTGCACTAACTTCCTACTGGCTATAAAGCTAAATTTGAGTAATATTATTCTTAAATGATATAAACAAAATTTAAATTCAATAAGTCAAGGTATTGAAATGGTACAACTACCAAAACATTTAATAATAATTAAAATGCGATAGATACCAATATAAAATAAATTACATCAATTAAAACTACATAAATGTCTAATATGGGCTCTACCACCTGCCTTGATCATAATAATCTTATTGAACCACAAGTGACTTCAAAATTAATTTATCAATACATACACTAAATTTTGTTTGTTAATTCAATCGTATATATTTATTTAGGCCTACAAAAATCAAGCAATAGCAAAGCCACTAGTTAATTTTAAAAAAATATTCTCAAATTGCGCCTAATAATTCACAGTGAACAAAAGAGTTTAGCGCTCCAGCATGTTAGGTCTATTGTTTAATTTATTTGTCTTATTTAGGTTTAATAAATAATTAACATCACTATCGAAGATTCCGATAACAGTTGCCTAGGCCTAACCTAAAGTTATTGTGTGCACATTTAATTTATTTTACCCGCCTGAACGGCAACATACATACAATAATTTTAGGTTAGGCCTAGAAAGTAATTTTAAGTCTAGGCCTAACCTAAAATTATTGTATGTATGTTGCCGTTAAGACAGATAAAATAAATTAAACGTACACACAATAATTTTAGGTTAGGCCTAGACTGGTGAATGGACATTTTATTTTTATTGAATGTATTTGCATTGAACGGACATTTAACTGTGTTTACCATCTTCGCTTTGATGTTATAATTAATTCTACACCTTTATTATAATAACATTAACCGTATGGAAACGGTAAATATTTGTATTAAAAACAATCTAATAACAAACGGCAATTGAAAGATTAAAATTATGTGTGTATGTCACCGTTAAGGCTGGTAAAATAATTAATTGAAGAGTAGGCGTGATGATCTTCGTGGGGTCCCACGACCGCACACATTAACTTTTTTTAGGTTAGGTTAGGTATTTAATATCAAACATTAACAACG